>QJOB01000409.1:0-24853 GCA_004155035.1 Monosporascus sp. 5C6A | reverse complement strand
CACGCCGCGTCGGCTGTCTAACCGGTTCCTGCCAGCCGGGCGTAGCCACAGATGGAAAAGTGGCTGAAACCGTGTAGGAATAAATGAATGAATGAATGAATGAACATCCTCAGTTCACCGTTCTCGGATTTCTAAGAAAGCTTTAATAACTTGATCCACCTATCCTAATTTACGCATCCAATTCGGCAGTAAGTATATCCTGCTTCCTGATGGCTCCTGCGTACCCGGCGTCAGATAGCTGACCAATTACCTCCAGTCTGCCCCACCGTCTACCCCGCCATCTGCCTCTGCATCCCAACTACCTTATTGATCACTTGACCTCGAGACATTGTAGCAACAATGGCGGTACAACAATCAGTCGGCCAGGTTCAGATCGCGCTGTGGGAACAGCGTGCTAGAACCCTCGATTCCAGCGACTTCCATCTGCGGGTACACCCTTCCAAGACGGCCAGCATCTATTGCACCTTGTCCTAGGAGGACATCGTTAAAGGCTGCTCCATCCTGAGCAACTTGTAACTACCTCCTTCCTTATTACTTATTAGCTATGAAATGTACTAACATTCGTTTGTAGCAATGCCTTGTTGCCCAGCTTTGACTTTACTCAGCGTCCTACAGACCGTCTGGTCGACGAATTCGCACGACGCGTCGGGCTCGAGACTGACATCACAGCCCTCACTACCGAGCGCTCCGACGGGAAGTACATCTTCGATGAAGCCAAAGTTGATCCCAAGGTGCAGCACCTCCGCAACCGTGGGGTTTCTCCACATGAATGGGCTTACCTCGCTGCAGCCTGCGGTCACGCTCAAATGCCCATCTCTGTAGCTCGCTGGGATGATGTCATGGCTGATACCTGGAATCCGGAGCCCGGACAGTGTGCATTCTTCAATGATGACCCGCGAGGTATGGCAGGCGAATGGAAGGAAATGGTCGGGCGCTGGAATGCGTTCGCGGAAGAGCTTTGGGAGGACGACGACATGCTGTCTTCTAAGACTATGATCTATGAGTGAGCTTGACGCGGAGGCTGGTGCCCTGCCAGTATCGGTAATCAAGGCAGTGGCTGTACTGATGCGAATGGGATGGTTCTAGCACGTCAACTGCCTAGATACGTAGCTACCTAGTCTACCTACGTAACAGCGCATTACCTAACATGAAAGATGCCTTTTATTCGTTGCAAATTATAGTCTTCCATCCGGGAGATGCCAGCTATAACCGGTACAGAACGGCCGATTAGCCGGATGATTCTCGTGACAGAGAGGGGACAACTCGATACGAAAGAGATGTCCGACGTTTTCCTTATCGGTAATGGTGGCGGTGGTAGCGGCGAGAAAGCGGTCTGCCTCTCCGGTACGAGCCTTAGTGACAATGTGAGATTCGACGATTTCCCAGGTCAGATTACCCTCGTAGGAAGCTATGCAAGAACACGGCTTGTTAGGGCCAGCTGCCAACACCAGGTCTTCCGTAGCCGCTGTACATAATCATCCTTCCAGCTCCTCCGCTGCGGTCAGCCATTCCATAGCTTCTCTAGGCCGTTTATCTTCGCCACTAGGTCAAAGGTGACTGCCGTGGCATGAGTAAGCGACGTGATCTTGTTGTAATACCTGTCGAGATTCTACCAGCCTAGCTTGATGTCAGCGCCGTTCAGAACCGGCCAATTTCCGAAGGTAAATATGGTAACCCAGCAAAACTCGAGCTCGTTGCCCTCCACTATCAAGCGAAGAACTACTATCACCCCGCGTTCTAAGCGGGGTACCCACCTAAAAGCTAGGGTACATTGCAGCAGAAAGCTTTTCGCTGCGTAGGCTCGCTTTTAAGCTGCCGCAGGTACCAATTGTCTGTGCCGCTTACGGCGTAAGAACCACTTAAGTTAACCAACGATTGAAGCGGTTATAGCAACGCGCTTTTTTCTAAAGCTATTTTAAAGCAGTAAAAAACTTTTGTCAGAGTGATCAAATGCAGGAAACTGGCGCAACTCTCCCTCCAATCCATTCTAGGAAAGTGGGCCATTGCCCTTACATACTTATATGATTGGGTTGGGATGTTCTGCGGACAAAGGCCTGCAGCCTGGACCCACCAGCCGTAACCATCCAACAATTTAAAATAGTTTTTAAATTATAGCAACCTTTATTCAACTGTATTAAGTATATAAATTCAACATCTTACTTGACATATTTTGTGTAATCTGACTTTATATATTTGTCCTCCTAAAAATGAGCGACATTAATCAACAGCTCGTTAACCGTTGCCTGGCGGCTACTGAACTGTACAAGCAGAAATCCCGCGGCAAAAACCACCTTATCGTCTGCATCAGCTGCCATCAGAATACCTGCTTGTTACAGAACGACGGCGATGCTTGGTGTTTACTGGCTATCGTTTGCTCGGACTGTCCTATTGGTTATCGGCTTGCACTCGGAACTAACATTACCCAAGAAAAGCTTGACAAGTTTTTTGACTACGGACATGTTACTCCCGAGATGCGCTCAACACTAGCTCATTCGGATAAAATTGTCAGAAGTATGGAAGGGGTTGTTCAATGCTTCTTCAAAGACACCCGTGGGTTTCATATTACACCAAGTCCCTTGTCTTCAAAATTGCTCGAATTCACGGGCCAATTGCCTATTGGAAGCCACGATCCTATATGGAAACCCTTGTTCAAAGCCTCTTATTGGGAGACCCAGAAATGCCGGGAGTTTTTTAAAAACCTCACATTTATTGGTGACAGCTTGGATGTGGATGATTTGGAAGAAATCGATGTTTGGGACTGGCGGCAGGCCTGGGCTGAGAGACGCAGCCTTCTGTTCGAAGATTATAACCGCCCTAATATCGAACGACCGTTCTAGTTGAAGCTATTCTATTGACTGCTGGGCAGGCTGAAGCTGTTTTATAAGTTAAAGTTAGTAAACTGCCATTCCTTAATTGAATCATTTCCAACCTGCTGGCCTTTCTCTCTATGCCGTCCCTTTCTTCCTTGGTGCCCGCCGACGGCGAAACATTCCTCC
Organism: Monosporascus sp. 5C6A; assembly: GCA_004155035.1. Lineage (NCBI taxonomy): Eukaryota > Fungi > Ascomycota > Sordariomycetes > Xylariales > Monosporascus > Monosporascus sp. 5C6A. The sequence goes on along the minus strand of QJOB01000409.1, from coordinate 21,857 downwards.
CCGTCTGCTCTTGCGGCAGAACACTCCCGAGTCCAGGACAGGTCTCGGCTGAAGACATATTCACAGCCGAATGGTTACCCACTATGGATGCACCACATAACAGTCGTAATGGTGGATCAAATATGACTTAATAGGTACTATGCAGACACGAAGGTTCGAACAGATGATATAGTACATAGAGATGTAAGAAGTAAATAGAGGTGTATTCACTAATTTCCGACCTTCCCCCAAGATCCTCCACACGATGAAGGGTCCATTCCCATTCAAGTCTTGTAGTTAATTCCCTTGCTGGTCCATATCCATAGCAAAAACCTGCTGCTTCAGCCTTTCCATAACCCTGCAAACCCATTTCTCTCGGTGTTCTTCAGCATCGGAGGGTTTAACCCGCTGCGAGTACCTCCGTAGTATACCTTCGGGGTTATCGCCTTGACGAATTGCCGAAATGGCGGCTCTCATGACAGCTAATTTGTATTGCTCCGCGTTTAACTTACATCGTCGCCATGATGAAGCCTGACGCCCATCTTCTTTGTCCAGCCAGCGGTGGATGGCCCTGGTGCATCGTTTCCAGGCGGCATGACTTAGGCCCATTGGTACGTGCTTTTTGGTGCCGGCTAACTTCCTAACAAGCCTCTTACAGCCGCGAAGCTCTTTCAATGCCTTCCATTCTCCCTCTTCATGATCCCATCCCTTCCATTTGACAAAAAGTTCAGTGGTACGGCCCCTGAGTCGCATAGAGGTAATTTCCTCAACCTCATACAAAGGCCGATCGTCATGGTCGTGGTCATCAGAACCCTCCGCGTCAGTGGGAATAGGACCGTAGTTATCGAACTCGAGCTTCTGAGTAGAATAGTAGGGTGGTAGCGGGGTTTCTTGAGGCGGAATCGATGCTTCATAAGACAAAGCTATCTGGGGAAGGGGAACCTTATCGGCCATATAACTAGAAGACATCGCAAATTAAAGCTAGGTTAAGTGAAAATGGACAGAAGATAAGGAGAGAAAGAATGGACCTAGGATTTATATCCCATTTGTGTTATGGACCAACAGCTGATGCCAGGAAGGACGGTCGGAACTTAAGGCCCGAACGCTAAGGATCAGGTGATAAGACATGATGGGGAATATTTAAAAGGCTACAGTTTCTAGAAAGATGACGTGCACGGTTAAACCACTTACGGAGCTCGTAGAGCAGCCATCGAATTGAGAAATAAAATATAAAGAGGCGTTTAGGTGGATACCCGGGCTCGGCGTTACGCTGGACCGGTGGGGCGCCTGTGCCATGCGCGCTTCAGATACGGAGAACGGGCGACCGCAGCAAATCTGTTTTTCGCCGACCTTGTAAGGCCGTTTCAGTATGTCTCGTTTTCTAAATTTTATTACGAAACATGAAAAAGGCGGCCGCGCGTAAAAAGGAGATATATAAAGTGCGAGTGATCGTCTGGTAATTATCCTAAGCCATTTACTCTTTTACGCTTTTACGACACGCTTATCTATCGCAATGATTAACGTCAATCAACAACTCCTCCAGCGTTGCCAGTGGGCTTCCGATATGTACAAGGGAATTATGGAAAATAAAAACCACCTCCTTGTTTGCATTAGTTGCCACCAAGACGCATGCCTAGCGAAGGAGGAAGACCAAGGCGAGGAATGGTGTTTATTGGTTATACTTTGCCCGGATTGTTTGACTAGCCGTCGTTCTGCGCTTGGGACCGACATCTCGGAAGAAAAGTTCACCAAGTTTTTGGACTCATACGGACACATCAAACCCGAATTACGTTCTAAATTGATTTATTCGGACTATATCGTTAGAAGTATGGAAGGAGCTGTTCAGGCCTTCTTCGAAGATATGCGCGGATATGCTGTATTGCCAAGTTCCCTATCGACCGAGCTCCGAAAGCTCGTCAACCTTCCCGTTGCGAAACGTTGGGGCATATGGAGATCTCTCGGTCGGGCCTCATACTGGACGAAATTCGAAAGGGATTTTAATAAAAACTTTACCTATATTGCCGATAGGGTCGAGGTGGATGATCGCGAGTCCATCTTTGGGTTGGAGTGGTGTGAAGCTTGGAAGGAGAGACAGCAGGTCTTGCTTAGTTATAGGATCCCGAATATAAAAAGGCCGTTTTAGGAGGTTAGAACTAAGGCAGACAAGTATGCCAGCAATATAATCGAGTACACATGAGAAAATAAAAAGTGATCAGGAGATATTTTGAAGCCCTAAGCCTCAGGGTATTAGGTGTTATTGCTAGGGTGCCGACTTCTTGATAAAATCGTACTTAAAATGGGTTTATTACGTTTGACGACTCCGTCCAAGGAGTTGTATCCTTGACAGCCGATGATGTGTTCAGCAGCGACGTCAGGTTGCAGTCGTCGTCATCAAGGTCTTCCAGGTCGTCGCCCGTGAAAGAGGGGAAGCACGGTATCTAACCGATCGATAAGCGTACCTATAAAGTAATACATGTTTGACGATGATAATTATGACGACGACTTGAACCAGCTTGTCCGTGGAATAGAATGAGACAGTACACTTGCCCATGCGACTCAACGGTGCTTGGCCTGCAGGAATCTGTATGGTGCCTTAAAGTTAGCTCTCTTAACGTACACTTTAACTGACGTTTCCGTTCCCGCAAGCACCCAGTCTAGCTGGACCGACCCCGAGATCCCCAACTACGTGCAAGGCTGCAATATACTAAGCTTTCTCTTTAACCCGGCCCCGAACCCCGTTTAACCGTTTCGTGGCTAGTGCCACGAACCCCATCAGAAATGGCTAAGTGGAGCAACTTCATTAAACGCAACCAAAAGATTATGGTATGTTTGTCCCAATCCCCTATTAACAGGAAATGCTAATATTATGCAACAAAACAAATTTTCGAACTGGGTACATATATTTCTGAGTTGCCTGTTAACAGTTTTTGCAGGCGCTTAGCGTAAGTTGGGAATTAATATTCTAATTTAGAACTTTAAAAAGTAAACCTGCTTAGAAAGGAAGCGAAGCGCCCTCTTACCCCTCAAAACCCACTCCAGGCCCCGCAAGCTTACCCCTGCAAGCCTATCTCGCAAAACCCATCCTCTAAAGCCCATCCTCTAAAGCCCCATCGCCCAAAATTCATCCTCTAAAGTCTCATTCCCCAAAACTCATCCCCTAAAGTCCCACCCTAAAGTCCCACCCTAAAGCGCCATCCCTTAAAGCGCCATCCCCTAAAGTTCTATCCCTTAATTAAAAGTCTCATTCCCCAAAACTCATCCCCTAAAGTTCCACCTAAAAGCCCCATCCCTTAAAGCCCCGTCCCCTAAAGCGCCATCCAAAACCCACCCGGCACGCTTACCCTTGCAAGCCCATCCCGCAAAGTTGTAATAAGTCGTGTCGCTCGTCGGCTGCAGATTGAGTAAGGCGTACAAAGGAGGCTGCGGCTTCGAGAGACTTCTTAGAACACGATTGGGAGATATGCTGGCCCACAGCCTGGTTGTCATTTAGCTTGACCGAGAAGTCGCCACTATTAACTGTCAGCATTATACGCCCTTATTATTATTATGATGATGATAATGAACACTCACATACCGTCTCAGCGTAATTCAACGCAAAAAGTAAAAGGATTAATGTGCCGCCAGCATACAATTTTCAACTCTTGCTAAGCCGCCTACGTCTCTTTACGTCTTTCCGTGACAAGGGCGAGACTGCATCCTGACAAATGTCGATGGCGACAGTCTTGTCTCGTCTACTATAACGCGCTTGAGGACCGCATTAAGTGGCCATTCTCGAACTTTGCGACAGGGGGCATCGACTGTTATGAGACCCTGACATCACACACTGAAGCATTTGCAACTGAAGAAAGTATTTATTATCAGGCTTGACCTGTGGAAGGTCCTATCTGGAAGGAATGGATGGTGATACCTTATATACATGTAAAAACAACTGTAGTAAAGAGAGAAGGCTATCCGAAGTAGCCGTAAGTGGTCTGATAAGTGGTGCGATGTATAGACCCATATGCATGGGTATCCGGTAGATCCGACAACTGTCTCCTCTTCCAAAGCGGACCCCGTGAAGATGGCGGGCTGGGAATGCTGCGCTGACTTCGGCGGCGCTTTGCGCGTTGGGTTGGTGTGTGAGCCTGTCGTCATCGGGAGCTGGTGCAATGCAGACGTGTCTGCCGCTTGGGTGCCGTTCTGCGGGTTGTAGGGGTCGAAGTGCTTATCCTGCGGCGCTTACGGGGTAGCCGGACGACATCGTCATCCCGGCCGTGCTCTGTGACGCTGTCCTCAATAGGACGTGGGGCGTGCTGTAAATAAGCTCTCACAATAAGGGCATCACAAACGGAGGTTATCCACAATAAGGGTCACCATGAAGGGATCCACAATTAAAGGCCACCGCGAAGGGATCCACAATAAGGGTCACCACGAAAGGAAGATTCCACAATGAGGGTCACCACGAAAGGAAGATTCCACAATGAGGGTCACCACGAAAGGAAGATTCTACAATGAGGGTCACCACGAAAGGAAGATTCTACAATGAGGGTCACCACAAACGGGGGGTGCTCCACATCGACTACAGCGTCACACGACAGGGTACACAAGACTGGGCTTCCCACAAGGAGAGCACCATAAACGGAAGTTAACTTCCAAAGGAACTTATTATAGCGATATTGATTTAAGAAAACTACGGACTAAGAGAACATATCTCTTTAACCCGGATTCGAACCGCATGCATTTGCTCCGCGCTTAACAGTTGCCCCGGCTGGGTTGCCCGTTCTGCTACCTCGGCCAGCGAAGTACAAATACGAATAAGCTCAGCAGGGCAATTTTGTTGAATATAGGAAGCAAGGAACTTTAGGGCGCTGTCGTTCATTGCTGAAAAGTCTTTACTATGCAGGTATTAGCTTCGAAAGTGATTAAATCATACTACTACTTACACAACCTGCTCGGCTTCAACGGAGTACAATAGTAGAAACAGAGGTGTTGGTCCTCCCAGCGCTTCCCAACGTTTAGCCTTTCTCTTGCGTTCATGTAGTCCGCGCCTAAAGGAAGGCGTATGTAGCGGCCGTTCCTGTGCATCTCGATAAATGTCAAGGGCGATACTTATGTTCGTATAGCCGGATTTTGGGTCGATGCATCTAGCTTCCCTATCGGCAGCGATGATTTTCTCGAGCGAATCAAATACCCGCAGTAATTGGACATTCGCAAGTCTCGAAAGATACGGGCCTCTTTTGCCTCCGATGATGGTGTCTAAAGCTCGAAATATAGCAGGAATACGGGGGTCCCAACTGCTATAAATATTGCCCGCTAATGTGGTCTCGCCAAGTAGGGTTACCCAGTCTGTTAAAGAGGATTCGTAATTATTTAGAAAATAATTAATTGTGTCATATGTGATTAGCGCTTGCGACATGCTTTGCAAATCAATTCCCGGCTGTAAGCCACGTGGCACTCGCTGATCGTCGATCCGCAAGGCCTGTAAGGCATTTGTAAGGTCGTCGTCGCTTGGAAGCAGACGTACGTCTGGGCACTCTTCGAATGGTGCGAGAAGTGATGTTAGAGAGATGGGCTCCCCGACGTGATTAAAGTCTAACATCGTCACATCGTCGTCTGCCTTAAGATTCGGGCCCATCGTTGCTTGGTAATATTTGCGTGTATCGTAAAATGTGTTCCGAAAGAGAGCGGCGAGACGCTTTGGTTTAAATATCTCCAAACGACTGGTCGTAATATCGAGAAAATAACATCCAGTGCAGGCGACCGAAAACTCAGCAAATAACTTATAACATTGAATAATAGCAATACCTTCGAAGCCTAGATTGATTTGTCGCAAGCGCTAGCGCTAAGGCTCAAAAACTGCGGCAGCTTGATATCTTAGGCCTGCTCAACAATCCCTATACCATTTTTGTAGGGCTCAAGATCCAATACTCGCGTAAGGTGGCCTTGGTGGAGAACCGCGAAACAGCTGAAGGTATTCCATTCTCTCAATAATTTGAATGCAGTTTCGACGTACAGACAGACACGGGTTATAGCAAGGTTGCACTTCGGACTATGTCAATCATACAACCCTGCCACCGGTAAAAGCGGGTCGTTCCGGAAGCGCCAACAAGCTTATCCACCGCGCCGCGTCAGCCTAAAAGACCTGCCTAACGGAATCGCCCTCTCACCAACGCGCATACATGTGCTCTGTGCCTTACGCTCGGAGCCAATTATAAGTATCCGCAGCGGGGAAGTAACGAGCCAGAAGCGAACGGTCTAGATAACATGACCCCATACCGGATACCCCGCGATATGGTGGCGGTCTATTTGGATCTTCCTAATTTCAAGCATTCTGGATAGTGGTGGTTAGCTCCCACATTCCCAACTACGACTCGCCGGCCGTCCAGATCACAGAGGCTGGGTGATAGCTAATGCTGGACGGAGCACTGTAATGATGTTCTCTCTGATAAAATGCTAAACTAAGCCAACACGAATTTTAACTCTCGTAGCTAATATACTCATACCGGTCAAATTTGGAATCGGGAACCTGGTGAGCTCAAAGGGTGTTGGTTGGGGAAACCCTTCCCCAAGAAAACGTATTGACCCATCGTGAGGACGCTAATGATATATGACGGTGACATGATTAGGGGATACCGACCAGTATGTAAGTACCCGAGCCTGGCTGCCTCTGCTGCCGTATCAATCTGCGGCAGCATCACTAGCTTCGCTTGCTACCGTGGCGGCATCCCGCGTTGTCGAATATTGGTTGTCCGGGTAGTACGTGCTCGAAGCGTTCATGGGCGTAACGTTACTCTGTGCTGTAGGATACTGGTCGTATGTATACATAGATGACCCGTCCATCGTGTGGCTTACGAAGCTCGAGGCTCAGGTGACGAGAGAGGCTTCCCGTCTGAGGCCAATCAAGCCCTGTTGATGCTAAAGCGTGACACCATTACATCAAACTCTTTCTTAAGGAAAGCAGCCATGTCGATTAGAGGCATGCAGAGATCACGAGCAAGTTGATCGAACAGGCTGGTCACATATTACCTGCTGACTGTGGCTGAAACACAATGCATCTGATACTAATACCGTGTACTTGACCATTCTCTGCATGCTTGGTCTTCTTGCCAAACGGTTGCCTAAAGTCCATCCTTCACCTTATACTCTGCCTAGACATAATTTGGCTCGCTCTTTACGTTTAGCGAATTAGCACTATGCCTGATATCTTTTGTTGCTCAGACATAGAGCCGTACCGCCCCCGGCGGCTAGGTCACGAGCCTAAATTCACGGCATTTCTGGGCTGGGCTGGCCGCCCAACAACCTCTCTCGCTCCCACCGATGGAGGCCCACTCGTCAGCGGTGCACCGTACGCAGTTCAGATTGTGCGACAGGTCAACTTCGGCCCCCAAGAGTCGATTAGATACTTTGTGCCAGCGAGTAATGGATCCGACTTCGTGGAAGCCACCGAGGACGATATGCTCAAGGCGAATTTCGAGAAACTGAACTCGTATTTGATCATGATGGTCCTTGTAGCTTAGTATACGTACTAATTGTTGGCTTTATCACCTATAGGTACAAGAACTTCAGGTGCGGCAAGCATAACCGATTTTTCGAACTCAACCTGTACCAGAAGAACGCCATCAATACTCACCATTGGCGGGTCAACCTCGCACGACCGACTAAGGATATTGACCTAGCATTTCGACAGAAGGGGGCTGAGGCGAAGTCCGAGAAGGTAGAAGAAGTTCCAGAAGGAGAGGAGACACGGGAACCTCCGCCTTCTAGCCCGCAACGCAAAACTTCGTCTCCATCGCTGCGCAGCCCAATCCCGCAGGCTCCCCAAGCGAGACATGGAGTAGCAGAAGGACCACAACGCGATAGCGGACTTTCAGATTCGGATAAACAATCGGCTAGTCGGCCAGATATCGCGACTCTGAAGAGACTCCTTCGCTTCTTACTCCCAACAGCCAGAACAAACCTTGGTTCAAACCCCATCTTATCCCTACTTGCCCTGGATTGGACCAACGAAGAACTGGCCCTTGGCCTTGACTTTGAGACTTTCTGGGACGCCGAACTAACGAGTTCAAATATCACCATCTTCCTCTGCGGCTGCTTCGAAATGTCTGCCGGTGACCAGGTCGATGTCGCAGAAGTCGAAGACTTGGTGATCCCAGCAATGCGCCACGCCGAGCTCTTCGGAAGACAGCAAATCCCCGGACGAGCTAGGCTCCAGGAAATTGTTACTAAGATACTTAAGCACGATCGCACAGTAAATTGGGTGTCTAAGTACGGAGCGAATGTTGCTCGTGTGCTTGCATGCGGCCCGAGTGAAGATCTTCTCGAGCGACACGACCGAAACAACCAAAATATCGAGGAAGCACGCAAGGGAGATATCCAAGCGGTATTGTGACACTTGAATTGTCATTGTGAAACAACGGCTTACTGATAGTCAGGACGAAGAGGAGTTCGGGTCACGTGTAAGTGATGGCGATGGGGCCTACGACTCTGATTCCAACGATCTCCGATATGACTACAATTATGATGACGACTACGAACCGATGAAGGACTTCACAGCCTGCGATAAGGAATGTGGATATTGCGGGAACTGTGATTATTAGACTTGGTGGAAGACCTACGCCAACTGGTCGTGCTTGTGGTCCTACATCGAGCATGTGCTCGCATAACTGCGATATGCGGGACAAGCATGACATCACTTGCAGCGGTCTATCACAACCAGCGAAGGGATACTGAAGTCAAGAAGCCGGGAGTCAAATTGGAGGTTACGGCAGGCTGGATGGACACTGAACCTTGCCCCAGAAGAGAGGGAGGGAGATAAATTTACACATTTGAAGGGGCTTCCTATTTTAACTTACTCCGCTATTCCGTCTGTGCAGGCACGTAATCGCTCTTAAACCTCGCCCGATGTAATAGGGTGGGGCGACTGCGATAAGTTACAGTACTTCGGTAACTAAGTCCTCTCTTATCCAATGAAAAAGCACGTGGGATAATTCGAGAATGTTAACAATCAGGAAGGCACAACTACGCGCCAGGAAATGATCTGGATTGCTCCTACTCCTTTAAATTTAACTTGCCCAACTTTAACCCACCTAAGATATCTGCGTCTTCGGCCTTAGTCTCAGGCTCTTGTAATATATCCTTGACACTTAGCTTTAGGTCGTGAGGTCTAAAGCCTTGGTCCAGCGCTTCCTTTATTACTCTCCCGTATACATCGGCAAAAAACTGCTTCCAATCTTCAATAAAAGCCTCCGCTCGGTCAACTGTCCTAAACCGCTTATGGCAAGCACTAGGAACCTGTTTAACCTCCGGCTCTGAGCCCGTCTCTCCACTGCAGCACGTCAGCGATGTTCAATGACCTCTTCATGTAGAGAATTCATACTACCAGTACGGATATATACCAGGTCGTTTACCGTGCGCAACAGCATAAAAGGTCTCGCTATCCCATAATGGAGTAGTCTCCCCGGCTCCATCCTTGATGATCTCCTTAGGTTCTGTTACTCCATTCCTCTCCATATATTCCCGTGCATCTTTAATCGTAAAGAAGCTCCGATGCACAGAATAACATCCAGTAACCCGTGGATGCGCATCTCCCCTGTCAGAGAGTAATTAGCTCGTATCTTACCGCTATATCTGAGAGGAAGTACTAGGACGAAAAGATCGTTGGTTCGTCGATGCGTCCTTCAATGACTGCATAATACTCCTTGTTCTTAAATCGCTTAGTTGTCATATTGAAAGAAATCGCCGAAGATACGGACAAGTGACGAACAAACCACTCCTAATGATAAATCGATTTCATGATCGTCGCTCAAAAAGAGGAGCAACAATCCAGCCCCCTTGAAATCCAGCGGGGAGGTGGCTCCCAAATATCGAACCTAGGTCGTCATCGAGGTCTGCCATGACGTCATACGGTTGGACGTTAGGACCTTCTAGCGGGGGTGTACCCACTTCCTGAATTAGAATTCCCCTCCTTCAACACCAACCCCCTTTATCAACAATGTACAATATCTCAACCCACACAACGTTTCTGAAGCTGTAATATGAAATGGGACCTGATGAGGAGCATCACATTGAAAAGGCTTAGCAGAAGTTGCTGCGGGCTCTCAGCAAAAAGCAATGGCTAACAAATGGGGTGTAGCCGAAAGCATCCCACATCCGCTCATCATTTCCGGTTAACGAACGGCGGCTTGCGCATGGCGTTGCAAGCTAAGCATCGACTATGAAATTTCCGATGGTTAAGTAATTGCTAATGTACGATATAGAATGGGTCCTTGTTATTTTTTAAGGCTGATCAGACTGAAGGCTCGCATATCACTTAGCAACTTAGCGAAAATATCTTAGAAATAAAGGTTGGCAGAATGAACCATTTGCGGCTAATGTCTTGCCTAGATTGTTTACCAATTCGTAATTTCAAATTATAGCGACGAGGCATTTTCCGAGGAGTTATAAAAGCGCAAGAGCCGTGCACACACATCCATACATGCTCGCAACATTAAATGTGGAGATAAATGCTTTGCGGCAATAGGAAAGCCAACCGCTCCGACAAAATTAACGGCGCGTTCGCAGAGCGTACAGGCCCGAGGGGTTAGGCTTAGTGGTGTTAGTGGGTGGTGTATGTACATTTTAGTAAAGATTAGTGGATGAAGGGCATATTTTAGTGGACCGCAGATACGCGTTTAGTTGGATGGCTAGTGGGTGGTGTATGTACACTAATTGATAGTGGGTCTCGGCTATTCCCGCTGAGCCTTATCAGCCTTGTCCCACTTACAGACCCACTCCTCTCCTCTCTGCCGCCGATGATATATGTGCTCGAATCGAGGACTCTGAGAGGACATCGACCGTGCTAATCGCACTCGTTGGCAAGAGCCGAGACCTAAGCGCATATATGATACAAACATACTTCCCCCATAAGTTTATCCGTAGAAACCATTCAGAGAATTTATTTCTCGTACTAGCCTTACAAGCTAGCTACTTACGTCATGCGTCCCTGCTGATAGACTAGCAACCAATATTATGCCAAGAGCTTCATGCCGGACCTTCATGCCAAACCTTCCCTATCTATCACAAATTGCCTCGTCTTGGGTAGACCTTCCTGGTTAAGGTTTAATAGTTGTACATCAGGCCTCGCCATCCTCCAAGTCCCCCGCATCGAGGTACAAGTCGCTGTTCCAGGTAGGACAGAAGCGCTTGCTGGTATGGTTGTTTTGTCCTTCTGCTCCTATATGAGTGCTATTCTCGACCTTGATCCTAGGTTCCTTTGCGACAGGGACGGGAAGGTTGGCTCGCTTGTAGGGAGTGTCAACATCAACCGGAGCCTCCCGCTTTTTCAGGGGACTAGTAGGAGCAGCATAGTTCTTCTCGGTGGGCTTCAGTAGTGGTTGGTAGTGAGCTTGGGCCGTAGCACCGTCCTTGAAGCCGGCTCTGACGGCGAGCTTCTCCCAGTCGATCTGTTTGGGAATTCTTCGGTTAGCACCGTGTCCGGTAGGGAGGGGGATACAAATGAAACCATGCTACTTACCTCTGGCTCCGTGCCAAAGCATTCCTAGACCTTGGCGAGGGCCATCATGTCATTTGCAGTGATGATCTGTTTGGTGGGCGTCATCTTGCTTGGTGCCGGAGGTCAGTTCGGACCGGATTTGGCTGTTATTGGCAGGAACGGGTAGGAGCTGTGATTTTGTAATGTATGTCATGAAGAGGTTGTTGGCCACCCAGCGTGCGAAGAAAAGGTGGCCTGCTAAAAGACTTGAATAAAAAACGCGGGGCGTGTTCGACGCATTAATTAGCTAAACGTGAAAGTACGTACCTAAGAGCGGGGGGGTGGAGTTGCGGGGCACCATCAGGCCTTGTCTGCAGAAAATAGAAACGCCTCTGACAGAACGGGCAGTTGAACCAGATAGGAGACGCTGGAAAAGCTGCAGGCAAAGCCTGGGATATCTTGAAATTAATCGAACATTGCCTGTACATGCTCGAAGCCTCTCTCGCGCTTAACCCGTGCTATCTAGAACTCCTTGCTTTCCCGTGTTCGTCGAATAGCTCGAACTCCCCTACTGGCAGCAAGCCTCCATTTCAAAGCATAAATTCGTCTGTAGAGAAGACAGCCGAAACCTCCAGATCTAATGCCCAACAATGTTACAGGCGAGTTACCACATGTGGTAGAGGCAATGCATCTATCAGACGAAGACTACGACGAACGCTTTCACCTAGTGACGGAAGGCAAAGTTGCCAACCAGAATAAGAATGGACACAGAATGATCCCTTTACCCGAGACACAAGATTGGGCTTATTGACTCGCCGGTTTGAAGGCATACCTAGAAATTTAGCCGTAATTCCCACTAAGAAGATCCGAGTTGAGTAATGCTCCCAGCCAGGGTTATTCTGGTACATTCTGGATTCCGAACATGTGATAACATTTTCTCGCTTGGCGCGTTGTTGGATAATCGTATCACGTCTTGAGCCTATGCGCGTCGCGCTATCTGTTAAGGCTAGACTTTAGGGCGAGTAAGTACTGAAGGGCTTGCCTGGTAGCTTTAACATAGAATACCCACTAAGTTACCGGCAAAGCACTTATTCATCCAAACCGTAGCGGGAAAGTATCCATCGGAAAGGTCCACAGCGGAAGCAGCCGCGAAATCAACAACCCTTTACTTCGTCTTGAACCTAATAGTGTACTTGATATGCTTCATTACTATGAATTGTTATCATGAGGTGTTGTTCAGCTTTGGCAACCTTGATCTTTGCTGAAATGGGTGCCATCCCCGATTCCTGATATATCAGGTCATGCACACCATGCATTAATAATTAGGCCTATCAGCATTATGACAATTGGTCGTAGCAGCTATGGCGGCGGCTGTGTTAAACGGCTGTGTTGGCCATAGGCATCAGCCAATCAATATAGCGCCCCAGTCAGGCAGTCTCGTAGGCAGAATCTTCAAGGCACATCTCTTCTCTTTTACAACGTAATTTTACCGTGGAAATAAACACTTCGTGCTTGAACAAATCTGACTTTCAAAATTCTGGGTTGCCTCAGTTGGGGGCATTCAATTCCTATCGACCCCCACTAAGGCTATCCAAGATCGACCGTATGCACATAACAATAAATCCGGCGGCTTCTCGATAATGAATTCTCCCGACCGTACGAAGAGGGATCGCGTCGATACCGATGACGAGATCGCAGCTCCCGGCCATTCTAAACGAAGAAGACTTGACTACGAAGACCACGATGGACAAGTCGGCCATATACGAAAACGAAGCCTGACAAGATTGTCGCATGACGACTACACTGTCGGTTGGATATGTGCGCTTCACATTGAGATGGCCGCCGCAGAGGCCATGCTAGACAATGTTCATGACAACCTGCCGAAGCACCCAAATGACAGCAACGCATATACGGTTGGTAGCATCGGTCGGCATAACATCGTTATCGCGAGCCTGCCAGCAAATGGATACGGCACGAACAACGCGGCGACCGTAGCGAATAATATGGACCGGACCTTCCCCTCCATACGCGTGCGCCTGATGGTCGGCATCGGTGGTGGCGTCCCTGGAAAAGCAGACGTACGACTTGGCGATCTGGTGGTTAGTACAGAAGTCGTGCAGTACGATATGGGAAAGACTGTCCGGGATGGCCTTTTCCATCGAACAGGCATTCCGCGCAGACCTCCACCCGCAGTCATGACAGCCGTCACCAAACTACGGGCAAGTCATGAATCAAAACCTAGCAAGATACCCTCGATTCTCTCCGAAATGTTCCAACGAAATCCGCTTATGAGTCGATACGGCCGTCCGAGTTCGCTTCCAGATCAGTTGTTTGATAGCGGCTACGACCATGTTGGATCGATGGACAGCTGCGACGACTGCGACCCATCGAAACTGGTGGAACGACCTCCCCGAAGCAATAGAGACCCAAAGATACATTACGGAATTGTCGCGTCTGGAAACCAGGTCATTAAAGACGCGAAGACAAGGGACCGGCTGGCACAGGAACTTGGCGGTCTTTGTTTCGAGATGGAAGCTGCAGGGTTGATGGACAGCTTCCCCTGCCTAGTTATCCGTGGGATTTGTGATTATTCCGACTCCCACAAGAACAAGCAATGGCAGGAATACGCTGCTGCTACCGCTGCAGCATACGCCAAGGAGTTACTTTCCGTGATACATCCAAACGAAACCCAAAAAGGATCGGCTGTTACAGCATCTTCTATTACTGGTACGTCCTCTATTGGATTACATTACTGAACCCCACTTATCGATTTTTAGGACAAGCACTACAAGATCAGCGGAATGCTTTACTAGACTCCTTAAGGTTTGAACAGATCGATTCTCGACAGGCCAATATCAAGGCGGCCCACAAGAAAACATGCGAGTGGTTGCTGCAACACCCCGACTATGTGGATTGGCTGGATCCCACCAAGTTCAGCCAACATAACGGCTTCTTGTGGATCAAAGGGAAGCCTGGTGCCGGGAAGTCGACCTTGATGAAGTTTGCCTATTCGCAAGCAAAGAAGACTTTTCGGAATGGAGTTACAGCTTCATTCTTTTTCAATGCGAGAGGAGACGAACTTGAAAGGTCGACGGCAGGAATGTACCGGTCCTTATTACTGCAGTTACTAGAAACGCTCCCGGACCTTCAGGAAGTACTGGATACTCCAGACCTCGTCCTTCGACATCAGCGCCCCTCTTTTACATGGGAAACCGAGACGCTCTGCAACCTTTTTGTCGGGGCTATAGAGCGTCTCGGCCAGCGACCTTTGACATGCTTTATTGACGCTCTTGACGAGTGTGGCGAAGACCAAGTTCGAGCTATGATAGAGGACTTTGAGAACCTTGGACAGCACAGCTTTGAAACTGGGACCAAGTTTTCCATCTGTTTCTCTAGCCGTCATTATCCACATATTGACATCCAACATGGCCGGCAACTGATTTTAGAGGACCAGGTCGGTCACGAGCAAGACCTGGAAAATTATGTACGAAATAAATTGAGGGCTGGAACGGGCAAGTTCGTTGAGGACATCAGAACCGAGATCCTCCAGAAGGCAGCCGGCGTCTTTATGTGGGCTGTTCTTGTCGTCGACATTCTCAATAAGGAATTTCTCAGAGGTCGCAACTTCGCAGTAAAGAAAAGGCTCGAAGAGATTCCGGCCAAACTTAGCGAGTTGTTTAAAGATATCTTGACGAGAGACAATGAAAATATGGCCGACCTGCTGCTTTGCATCCAGTGGATACTCTACGCAAAATATCCCTTAAAGCGCGAAGAGTTCTATTTTGCAGTCGTGTCTGGGTTGGAACCAGAGCAGGCTATGGTTGAATGGAACCCTGAATACGTTACTACAGACGCCATAAACCTATTCGTCCTGAGTTCTTCTAAGGGGCTTGCCGAGATTACTAGGTCCAAAGATCATACCGTCCAGTTTATTCACGAATCGGTACGAGATTTCCTTATCAAAGACAATGGCCTCCACGACCTGTGGCCAGACCTGGCGGAAGATTTCCCAAGCATGAGCCACGATCGATTGAAGCAATGCTGTTACAATTATATGCAGACGGATATCTCCAAATACGTTGCGTTCGACAAAACGCTCCCGACAGCATCCTCTGATAAGGCAAAAGATTTGCGACGAAGCATAGCGGGGAAATTCCCCTTCCTTCAATACGCGACCCGCAATGTTTTGTATCATGCCGATCTGGCTGCAGCAGGGTTATCCCAAGACGAATTTTTGAAGACATTTAGCCTCGAGTCCTGGAAGCATCTAAATAACCTATTTGAGATATATGAAATCCGTCGTCATACGTCCTCTGTAGGCCTTTTATATGTTCTTGCCGAAACCAACCTAGCAGAGCTTATAAAGACGGTACTCCATTGTCGTCCAGAAGTATTCCATGAACAAGGAGGGCGATATCAATACCCCCTTTATGCTGCCTTGGTTAATGGTCATCGAGATGCAGTTAGGGCTCTTTTGCAATTGGAGCACCGTCCGTCGAAGGATAACATTACTGGTCGGCTGGAGTACGGTCGAGATTTCGCGGCTCGGAAGGGGCAGACGCCGCTTTCGTGGGCCGCCGAAAATGGGCATATGGAGATCGTGCAGCTGCTGCTCGATAAGGGCGCCGAGCTTGACTCGAAAGATGAAACGTATGGCCGGACGCCGTTTTCGTGGGCTGCCGCGAACGGGCACATGGAGATCGTGCAGCTGCTGCTTGACAAGGGCGCTCGCTAAGGCCAACGGGAAAGATAATGACGGCCGTACGCCGCTTGCTTGGGCCGCCAAGAACGGGCATAAAGAGATTCCTACAAATCCTTGCTAAATACTTGTTCCAAAGTGGCGGCGAAAATGGCTGTACCCCGTATGTTCCGCTCAAGAAGCGTCTGCCACGAATATACTGTACCACATTTGGCACAGCAGGCAGGCAGGGAGTTCGCTTCCCTATGGGCCATCAGTACTGATATGCTCCGCTTTCACTTCCTCCTCGTCCTCTGCTTTATCTTTGATACTAGTAACAGTTGGGACATTTCTTAGATATCTGGGGAGCGAGCAAATGTAATGTCTGGTGTGAAGATCGCGATCTACGCTGTAAATCGGGATACCACTAAGTGGTTATTGTAACGTTATGATAGTTAGGTCAAGCGGTCGAAAAGTTGTCCAGTTGTAACGGGAAAGGGCAGGGTATGGCGTAGATACCTAGATAATCGAGTGAGCATCATCGTATGTTACCCCTTAACGATATTAGTGACGACGTATCTTGGGTTGCCTTTTTAGAGCCCTCCGCCAGTTTGCCATACACCTAATCGTACAGAAAACCGCAACTCAACATCATGCTGTCACATACCGACCTTCCTCCACTTGACAAGCTGGTGGCCTCCTTTGTACACGATGCGGAATAGGCACTGGCCAGCGGACGAAAGGTTTCCATGGTTACAATGGACGTACAGGGAGCGTTCGACGCCTTGCTAAAGAGACGCTTACTGGAAAGGATAAGGCGACAAGGCTGGCCGCTATCGGTGCTCCGCTTTACCGACTCCTTTCTGTCGGACAGGCAGGTACGGGTGCGGCTAGAGTCAAAGACCACGGGATACAGCCGGGTCCGGTGCGGCACGCCGCAGGGCTCCCCACCCTCCCGATCCTTTATATGCTTTATCTCACGGAGCTGCTACAAAAGGACCGGAACTTAAGATTCGGTTATGCAGACGACCTATGTCTATATAAGACGTCCAGGTCACTTGACAAAAACGTTCAACTCCTGGCCCGGGACATGCAACAGGTGCTACGATAGGGTGAGGAAAACCTGGTTTACTTCGCCCCCGAAAAGTGCGAACTATTACACATTACCAAAGCATGAGGGGTACACAACCCACCGGTGGTAGTTAACGACAATTTTACGATCCGCCCGGTCGAGGAGCCGGAAGGTAACGGCAAAATGCCGGCACTTAGATGGCTTGGGGTCTAGTTCGACAGAAGACTTACATTCAAACGACACGTCTCCGAGAGAGCCGGCAAGGCGATGCAGCTTGCACAGCATATTCGGCACCTAACTAACACGAAATACGGTCCGCCGGCGTCCGGCCTGCGGAAGGCCCTAATTACGTGCGTTATTCCTACGGCGCTCTACGGTACGGAAGCATGGTATGGGGGACGCACCAAGCCCCCGAAAAACAAAGCACAGTCGGGAAAGAACGAGGTTAGCGCTAGGGTGGGCTGGCACGTTGGAGAAAGTTAACGGGTTCTTACCTTAGCGGCCAAAGCCACCCTGCCGGTTTGAAGAACGACGCCAACAGACGTACTTTACCGAGATTCGGGATTGCCGATAGCTTAAGTGGCCCTGGACCTTGCACTATGGAGATTTTCTTACAGGTTACGTACGGTAAACAGGGAGCACCCCCTAGTTAAAAGAACCGAACTGGTTAAGATCGTTAAGGGGCCCGGAGTAGGGGGCTGTCAAAATCCCAAAACCAAGGTACAGGTAACGGCAAGGATGCTGCCACCCGTACAACGACCTATCCTGGTTCCTCCTAGGTATCCACCTGGCTCAAGGGAGGACCTTACATAAGGACTTACCAAGGAGGAGGCTGCCAAGGCCTTCGAGACTTGGTATGCGGCTCTGCCGCCGGATAACGTTATTATCTTCTCGGACGGCTCGCAAGATAAGACGGAAGTCGGCTATGGCTTTGCGGTTTACCAAAACAAGCGACTTCTTAGCACGGGACGCGGACGTTTGGACCCTTGCTTTACTGTCTTCGATGCGGAGGTGGTAGGAGCTTGGAAAGGATTAAAGTACGTCGTTACGGGGCCACCGAAGATTAGTCGGAAGCGAATATGGGTCTGCCTGGACAATACGGGAGCGATCTGGGGGGTTAAGGCGAATACTACCGTATCCTCCTAATGGGCTTACCTAAAGTTTCACGCAGCAGCGGATACGTATAACGTGGGGGTGCGCTGGTGCCTAGGACATTACGGCGTAAAAGGAAACGAACTGGCCGATAAGTTAGCAAAGACGGGCTCAAAGCAAAAGGACGTCGATAGCGACTGTACAGCCACGGCCTATGGGACTAAATCCAGGGCGAGGCTACGAAACAAAACGCAGCGAGAAATGTGGTGGGAGGCAGCCTCCAGCAAGCTCTCACAGCGCTATAAGGGTTGGAAATTAAAATATCATCTACGCTGTCCCGATGAGCTGGAATACTTGACGAGACCGGCCCTACATCATTATTTAGCGCTCCGTACGGGGCACGGAGATTTTGCTTAGTATCACCGGAAATTCAAGCACGAGGACGCCGAGCTGCATTGCACCTGCGGTAAGCTTAAAGCACCTGAACACCTGGTTCACTGCAAGAAGGCGGATGCCTTCTTTGAAAACTGGCCACTCAAACCGAGGGAACGTCCTCGGGGGCCTAGGGAGAGAGCCCGTTACTTAACGGAGCTTATGGGTAACCCAGTTGCCTTTAGAGATTACATCGGGGTTACGGGGTTTTATGGAGACATCTGTATACGGAGATAAGTCGGGTCAAGGCCATTCGGTAGGAGCCACGCGCCATTACTGAACGTCGCCCCGCATGGGAACGACTATCCTGTAATGTCAGAAGCCGCCTAAAGCCATGGGGACTACATTTATTTAACTTTTTCTTTCCTTCATTCTTTGTTTCTGGACAGGGAGTTAAGGAGTTCGGGAGGCCGTATTTGGGGGATTAGGGAGGTACTGCCCTCGCACGGAGGAGGGAGGATACAGCTTGATGCGCTGGAAACGGCGACGCGTCTACGGACAAGAACTGCTAAATGGGTCTACATTTGTAAATAAGTTTGTTAACTAGATAGCTTCACCTAGCTTAGCACGCCCATATGCCCTAGGGGAGGCTCTGGGATAAGCCGCTACGCGGCTTCCCCCTGGCGTTAAATAAAACAAGCAAACAGATATCTCGGGTGTCAAGGTTCTCACTATTAATAACCCTCGCAGCATATCCTCTTCGGAATTGGCGTCTCGAAACTATAGGGTCTGGCAGGATAACTCGTGGCTAAAAACTTTGAATAAAGAGATTTAAAATGATTTATTAGATTACCTAACAATACGCTTGATTAAGCAAAGTGCCTCAGGCACGAATCAGGCTTCCTATCGGTATATGCATCTTGTAATAAAGCTCCGAGGAAAGGTTGTGTCGCTATGTACAGATGACAACTATTTCGTCGAAACTAAAAACGATCGATGTATAACTAAACCTCCGAAGTATTTCGGGATCCGCTGCCTTCCGTCAAACTCTGCCCTGACTGGCCACTTGACCAACCCCGATTCCGTAACGGAATATTGTCTGGGGACCGTTCCCTACCGCGGTTATTTATCAGTTCGCCCGTTCGTCGATTCCGTCTCCCGCGATACCAACAGTAGAATTCAACTAGGAATGGGAATGTCATAAACAAATATGCCATAAATCGTATAAGTCCCCGAAGAAAGCTGGGAAACGGTTAACAATTTTCGGCTAATACGCGACCCCTTCCGGATCAACTTACCAGCAGCCTATTAAACTGTGATGCCAACGGCAGCCCCGACATAGTAACCCCGAACGCCAATGCAGATATCAAAAGAATTAACAAAATATTATTCTTGTTGGTCACGGTGTCCTGTGTAATTCGTGCTCTCTCCCAAACTATCCAGAACCGATAACCGACAAGAGATATTAAAGATAAAATCCTGCCCGGAATCAGCGACTTCATTTCGAGAATAGTTCCAGTCACAAAGAACGCCAGGTTTGCTCCCAAGAAGAAGAATAATGGATAGGGCGAGAATGGTCGTTGTCCTGGGCTCCATGAGCCGCCGGCCAAGAGGCACTATTAACGATTATCAGCCCTGCTATTGATCGGCGATAATTCACTTACCTCTTTTATCATGCTTGAAACAATGATTGAGCTTAGTAAAAACAAGAGCCAGTAGTTTCGCAAATGGAAGGACAGAGAGGCGAATGTGGTCTGAAGTCCAGTAGTGACGATAGGTTGCATAATAGTAAGGACCATGAATGTGCGCCTGTGCCTACTACGTAGTTGTTGGGTAACGTGAGGCCTCGTATGACCGTTAAAATACGCATAAAGCGATGTGAAGCTTATTAGGAAGCTAGTTAAGTTTGCGAACATGGCAAAAACGAATGCCGTGGTTAGCGCGATAGCTTGCCAAAGGGTTAATAACTCCATGCTAGTCGAGTTGGTAAAGAACGGGAAGCAGTTTGAAAAGGTAAGCTAGTACTTCATGAAGAGGCGGACACTGAAATATATTAAAGAACAGCTCCATCCTTATCCCTTCGGATTCTGCCTTGTTTATGCCACTGGGCCCCATCATATCCTCGTATATCCCATTCACTTTTAAGCGGTTTCCGTATGACCCACGCCACCAGCCCCTGAACTAGCCTTGCCTGCGTCCTCATTTATGCGTTTTGAACATTTCCAGCCTTACGTTCTTATCTAATAATGAGCTGTTCCATAACTATTATACTGAACAGCCACTTCTCGATATGGATATGCTTAATTTTCCGTCGTTAATTTTCAACTGGGCCGGGTTACCCCTCGATACTTTAAAGGGCATCGCGCTATATTGTCCGTGTCTCCCTTGCCGCGTGTTCTTCAGAACTGGATATGGTTCCCCACATCAGCTATGGCTCAGCGGTAAATAAAACTGGCGAAGACACATTGACGATTCATCCAGTATGCGGGCCTTTTCTCTTTGCCGAACGAAATGACAAAACTCTCCCAGCACGACTCGGGAACCCCGGCATAGCAAATCTCCGGCAGTACTCAGTTTGCGAACGTCCATGACTTTGTGGACGACTGAGCCGGTGGCGTCGAGCGTAATCATATCCGGCAACAGCATCGACGTGGCGACCGCAAAGGAGAACTTCTGCAGGGACCCGGACGTGATCGACCCTTTGACCATGACGACGCATATCCCCTCCATTACGGGAAACCAGATAATGGGGAGGCGGGCCGGGTGGCTGGTCTGGAGGCAGCTCCAGTTCGAGGGAGGGGCAAACCCCGCGTACCTCAGCTTATTTAAGATCCTTCTCTGCGGATCCTTGTCTGCAAGACAATTGGGGTCTCGCCGTGATCTTTAGCCCAATGTGGCATGATCTCTGTACTTGCTAAACGCGGCGTTAGTAACCAGGCTTATAATGCACTATATATTAACTTACGGGCATCTAAACGGTAGTTTGAAATAACGGCAGACCTAGTATCCACCTTTTTACCGATAGGCGGGAGTGGCTTAACTTGAGACGATATAGGTAAAGGTAAGTAATAATCGAGATCGACCACCTCTTGTTTGACTTCGACAGTATGTCTTCGGGGTATAGTGATGGACGAGAAGACGGTTATTTGAGATACATGAATGCACAATATCTGAGGGGTGTATGCAGTAACGTAGGTTGGGGGGGGGGGGGGGGG
>QJOB01000408.1:0-24936 GCA_004155035.1 Monosporascus sp. 5C6A | reverse complement strand
CCCCCCCCCCCCCCCCCCCCCCCCCCCCCCCCCCCCCCCCGTTCCTGCGTGGATAGTAGTTACCCGCCGTTCTTCTCCTTACCTTTACGTGGAACGAGCTGAAGACCCTGTCAGTGTCGTTCGTGCTAGTGGGACGGCATATGTCGGGCACTAGGGGGAACGGGGTTTTCAACAGTCAGCCGCCCCTGACTTGGCTAGTGACGGACGGCGCCCCTGGATCGAGATTATTCGTTCAGCCGTCGCGTGATTCGTGCAGATGAGCAGATAAGACCTAACCGATATGGTTACCTATCTACCTACATAAATAACTCCGCCTTGCACAGGAGATGCACGGACCGGGGGTCAGCGACCAAGACATTGTACGGATGTGGATCTGCCATGTGTAGCAATGGGAGTACTGTACGTACTACTGTACTATGGTAGTACATACTCTGGCCCGTCGATGATATAAGTGCGTAAGCTTCGTCTCATTCACATCAGCGCTGCGGCCGCCGCCGATCAGGGTCCTACCAGCAGGTAGACTAGAGTCTCTGCCCTCTCTTTCACCCCACACCTCTCCGCCAGAACTGTATCCTTAGGCAGGGAGCTAGTATGTACCATACTCTTAACCACTGCACCCAAGTAACGTAGTTGTATGTAGATCTACAGTGACTACTAGTCTATGTAGGTAGCTTCCGGAAGGCAGCACGGGGACTCACTGACAGCTTGCGCAATAAGAATTGGGTCGGGTCTGCAACGGGAAAGCATGGTGTGCGGCTGACAGCCGCCATGGCGCTGAGGCACGTATGTACGTACATACTGTACATATGGGGAGTTTCTGTTTCTTGGCGCATGCCACGCGCACCTCCCCCCTTTTCTTTGCTGGACTGGTAGCTAGAAATCTTTTAGCTGATCAGCTGCCGCATATCCGTGTACGTATACATATGCTCTAAGGATATACACCACAATATACGCTTATCGAATATTGCGAGACAAGGTAGCAAAAAAAGGGGGAACGTTGTCGGGTCCGGCTCGCATCTCCAGGAAAGACATCGGTCTAGCATCCCGCTCTCATTACCCGTATGGCATGTGCGTTCCCACGGGGTTGGGGGGTTGACTAGCTAGCCCTTGCATAAGTCTATCCGCAACACCATTTCTGGTTCATCTTCTCCGTCTTGGCTCGCCAGCAACCGTTTCAACCTCCTCCTCGCGGGATCGGATAGCCAACCGGATGGCTGGGCAAGCCACGGCTCGCCCTCCCTTAAGCGAGCCCGGCGAGTTACTGCTTTTACCTCTCAGCTCCGGCCCGTATGTACTGTCACAACTACCGAATTGGTAGAAGAGAAAAAGAAAACAGCTGCGCCTAGAACCCCGCGGCAGCCAAGCGAGCTGTCATCCGCAAGGCTGCGCACTTGGCAGAGGGCCTTCCCCCCTTCCCCCAACCTACCCTGTCTTAGGGCGCGACGGGGCGAGAGGACGGGACATCGGACGATCCCTAGGATATGACCAAAAATAAAAAAAAGGAAGAATGTCTCAGGGCGGATATTGCAGGTGCGGGGCGTCTGCGGTTGGCGGTGCTGCGGACCCCGACGGGACGCGCCGCTGTCTCAGCTCGCGTGGCATGCACCGTTGACTCGACTCCTGACGTCCGCCGTGCAGCATTCGTAGATATACAGCGCTTCATTCTTTCCTTCCCCGCTCTCCCCTTACTCGGAAGGAACTCCGAGACGGAGAAGATCCCGTGCAACAGGAAATGGCCGAGGAGAGACTTGACGTGTGAACTAGAAAAACGGGAGAAAAGATATAGGGGATAATTCAAAGGGAGTTTGGTCTGCGCTCTAGAGGGAGCGGAAACCGCGGTACGGAAAGCCTCTGTAGATGCTGGGCATCGCATAATAAGTGCATACCGGCACTGCTTCCTTGCTTTTCTTTTTTGTCACCGAGGTAGTGCTGGCAAGGGGCCATAGAATGGATGACCCCTGACCGCCTCGATGTTGATTCACGGTGTTCGTTAACTGTAAGACCACATCCGGCGATGCGAGAATATCGACCTTTCGCTCCGCCGGACCTAGACGCTGTCTTTCCCCTTCCGCGAAGGTTTAGCGGCATGATTCATGCCCACCTCTTCCAGCCTCAGGGGATGCTCATTGGGCTCTCTTGGATCTTAGAAGCCGGTTACACGCGGTAGAAGCTTGGCCACCCGCCTACGCCATGACTAGCATCCCAGGCCTTGGCTCCGTCCTAACAGGTAAACCGGAGCGTCCTGTCAGCCGCGCGTGAAGGCCTGAAGTGGGATTAACGTCAAGCTGTTCACGAAAGGCACATTGGATGTTACCCAGGTTTCCTACACATTCTCAGCTGCCGCTCGTCAGAGGTTTTACAACGCATGGACCTTTTGTAGCGGGGGTTCCTCCCATGCAAGGCTGGCGTCGAAACTAGGTTTTGGCTCCAGCGCCATGTACTGATCACTGATCGACGGAAGGCTGGCCGGGATATAAGATATTTGTCAGCCAAATAAGCCAGTCATCATGGGGTGATAGACCCGCTGCCGGCATCTGCAACAGCATTCGGCCTAGGTCTTGTATGTTGGCATCTTACTGGTCGTGCAATGCAATCAGTAGGATCCAGTATTGGGTGTATTCACCGAGAGTCAAGGCTTAAAAGCGTACTCACTGTACTGCTTTGCCCGCCTGCCCCGCGTGTCTGACCCAATCGTATACGTAAGACTTCACAGGTAGCAGGCAAAAGGCAACACGCAAAAACATTGACCATTTAGATGAAATGTTTAGCAATTTGAAAACCCCGAAGTGGGTGGTAGTAATAAGACAAGAACACACTATTGCTTACTTCATGGCTTACGGTAAGCGCCTTAGCTTGCCTCCCCGCATCGCTTATTGGTTAGGGTCGGCTAGGCTCAGCCCTCTAACGCTCGAGAAAGGAAGATCCTTTCAAGGCCTTGTTCGGCCCGTTTTCGTGTCCTTGTTTAAAGATCCGTCATCTAGCGAGATGGGAGCGGTCTTGGTCGGAGGCCCATCTTCTCCTGCCTCGCTTGGGCAGCCTTCTGTTGGCTTGCCGGAATGCGAACCTGAGTCTTCTATTACTAATAGATGCAATGCTAGGTTAGGTACGTTGGTGCAAATACAGTCTTGAGTCGAGTCGACTGGGGCCAGGATGGAATGCAGTGCTTAGAGGTAGTGGCTGAAGACGGCAGAGGGGCCAGTTGCCTAATTTAGTTCATGTTTCTTGAAATCGTGTTTCCCAGATATGTACGTACCTTCGAGACCAGGCCCCCCGGGCTTGCTCGTCGGAGCTCACGCCGCTGGGCGGGGAGTCAGATTCGATCGATCATCGAGCTGATCGGGCGGCGCGAACCCTATTCCGGCTGGCCGGTAACCTCGGAGGCGGCCCCTGGCAGGTGGTTGACACAAAATTCGCTCACTTTCATTTGACCGTCCAATGACTCCTTGAATAATAATTTATCAATTTCGACAGATAAACATATACGGAAAGTTCGAGGCTGTCGTCACTTATTCCTTTTACGTAGATATCATTTTTCCGAATTTCTATATGTTATTTTCATATAAAAGCCATCTGTAAAATTTTTAAATCATTTGGGACGCCGCGAATTCTTTTTTGTCAACCACCTGCCTGGAAAGCGCTGTACTGTAGATAACACTGATAACTACCGTTGTCTAGCTGTTAGTCTAGTGTGGGTGACCCACCTTTGCAGTGCACCCCCCTTTGGAGGCCAAATCCCACCAAATCACTGGGTTTCCAAAATAATATAATAAAATAAGAAAAATAGATATAAATAAACGATTTGATATAGTATAAAACGGATATTATAAAGACGTAACTAGTGATATTTATTACTATAAATATCCTACTGTTAATTTTTTTTAAATTTATTTTAATTATATTAAATTTTATACAAGTAAAATACTTTATAGTATATTTAAAATATATAACTTTTACAAAGTTCTTTTAAACGAATATTATGGAAATATTTCAAATAAAATTTATTTAGTAAAAGTAATTATATATATAATTGAAATATAAATTATACTTTAAAATATTAAAAATAATTTAATATTTATAAAGACTTAAAACATTTAAATATATATATATAATTAATTTTTATAATATTATATACATATAATTTTATTAAATTTAAAGTTTTTTATTTTGAGATATTGTATATATAATATAAATATTATATCTTAATAAAAAGATAGGATATAATTTTAACTTTTAATTTTATATTTAATGATTACAAAGTTAATATTATAAAAAAAGAACACTTTCGCTTATATTTCATGCTATTAAATTAAATTTAAAAACTTTATTTAAATTTATTAAACGTTTTTTAATTTATAATTTTAAGCTGTTTGAACTAATTTTAAAATTGGAATTTATTGAGCTTAGTATATAACAGCAGTTAACGTTATTTATCACTTTTTACATCGTATTTTTAAATAAAGTGTTGACATTTTACCATCTTATTTATAATTCCCCGCCAAAGGTGGGTGCACTCCAAAGGTGGGTTACCCACACTAGAAGCTAGATAATGGGCGGCTGCCGGTGATGACCGTAATGATGATGATGATGATGATGATGCCGCTGCGCTTTCCCAGTGCGCTTTCCCAGTGCGCTTTTACTAGTTCTAATGTATTTAACGTATTCTATTTTGAGTAAGCTCATGTATAGCAAGATAACAGCGCCAAATAGGGGGAAGGTTCGGTGGTAGGCGGGTCCCGTCTGCACCGTCTGACCCCCCAGCATCGCAATGCGAGGGGATCAGCGGGTTGTAGTTAATTCTCCCAGACATTGTCAATTCGGGGAAAGAGAATCTCGATGGGCTGGGGTGGCGCTCGAAAATCAGGCCACCATGATACTGGTCAGGGTTCCTGGAGCCCGCGCGTGAGCCTAGGATCTGGGGGAATCACCTGCAAGGTGAAGCTAAGCATGCGTATGTAGGCCGATGCACATAATGTAGATAATGAAGGCTACGTTACAAGGAGTACAGCGAACCCACGTGGCCCTTAGCCGAAAGATTTGGAGCTTTGGGGCTGAGCTGCTCACGCCGCCTGGCATGCAAACTGAACAAACTAACATGCGCTAAACAACTCGGCGGAGCCTCTCGAAAGGCTCGTCCATGGGTTTACCATCCGTATCATCTCGGTGTGCGTATGTGATTGCGCCGGTCTCATCTGCGCTTGTACGTCAGGAGCGTATGTGGCACGCCGTGATCTCAGACAGGCATTTGTTAGACTCGAAACTTGGAGAATAAGAGACTGCCGGGCGATGGCATCGATTGTTTCAAGATGTGGACCGGTACTCAGGGTCTCTTCTGGGTCGGGGGAGGAGGGCAGCTCGAAACGAGATGTCCGAGACATGACAACGCATGGTTATATGCATGTACTAGCATCTACTACTATTGCCGTAATAGATCGATCCCCCCCTTGGGATCGCGTTCATCTGCCTATATGGTATGTACAATAGCTTACCTCACGGCGGTATAGTGTGACCGATGTCATCTACGCTTGCCTAATAAGGTAGGGGTTGCATATGGTGGCTTCTGCAAAAGAGGCTCACACTCTGCATGGGGTCAGATCTCCAGGCTAGCCCTAATTATCTTTCACCAATGGCATAGATGCGGGATCATGTAACGTCGATTTGGGCTGATTGCTTGTTACACCATTTCGGGGGGAAATGGACCTTACTGGAAACGCACGCACACACGCACGCACGCACGCACAAGGGCGGTAGGGTCGAACTGATCTGTGTGCTTTCAAGTAGAGAGATCCCGTGTCACATTGTACCAAGGGCTTGCAAGGGCGGTGGCTTGATGGCCGACGGGCGCCTCTATCTAGATAGAATCAGCGTTAATGAAGGATGACCCCATGTCTCAGGCGGGTACAAGCAGACTTTAAGACGTGATAGGGCTGCGCCGCAAGTACTTCGTGGCGCTGCTGATCGACTCGATCGCCTTATCTCCCCATTCTCTCAGGCAGGGGTACTGGTGAACGACAGGAGGACGTTTGTTGTTGTTGGGCGGAGCATAACCCATGCATGCATCCATCATCCAACTTGAACCATCTCTGGGTCGCGATGATCAGAGACCAGACTTACAGGTAGATCACCTTAGCCTGACTTTTTATTTATCAGACTGAACCGAGAATCTCCTACGGACACCCCCAGCGCGAGCAAAGAATGTTTTACTCAATGCCTGAATCCTAATCGACTAGATCAACTCCCGTCTCCTTTGCGCGGGAACGCAGATCGAACGAGCCATCTAATAGGGATATTAAGCAAGCGTAAAGTTTGGTTCGAGGAGCGCGCGCTGCATGGCGCCGGCCACGACTCGTATTTCTCCGCGGCCTCATCACCACGTAGAGCTAGTTCTGGTAGCTTGCAGCAGAAGGAATATGCTGTGCACAGGTGGGCGAAGATCCTCAAAAATTGCAGGATGGAGTGGCATGTGTGTATGGACGTATGTGTCCGCTGCCCGTTGACGAGCGGGAGACCAACGAGTACATCTCGGACGCTACTCCCCTCTCCTAAAAAGTCAACGCACCACTCCCGTACATCGTCACTGTGCGCCCCTCACATACGAACGCTCCAAATTGTCTGCGGGCACAGCCCTTTACGGCGGGCGCTGATAAGCCTATGTAGGTGCTTTGACAGAAGGACCTCCGTAGGTCTGGGATGTCGCTTGCTGTCGCCCGGCGAGGACAGGGTTGGTACCATTCCCTTGGTATGTGGAGCTCCCCGGATCACCATCGTCCCCCCTTGCTCTCCATGATGTGTATATAGTAGATGCGACGTGAGGATTCTAGGAGCCTAAGCGCCTGGAGAATAGGCCTGGTGAATAGACCTGCCCTATCGGCCATCTAAAAAGCCCCGATGGAACAGATCTAGCAAGGTCGTACCCAGATTGAGGAGGGTACGGCAAGTATGGCAAGCCTTACCTATGGCCAAGTACGTACTGAGGTCTTTCTCCGCAAGGCAGTGGCCTTCTAATTGTGGCATTGTGCGGCGGACAAGATCTATAGTAAAACGCAGATGCGCCTGCTTGCATCGCGGCGAACTTGATATCCTGCGCGTTTCCCTCCGGTGCTCCGTGATACCACGGTACTACTACGGCGAGGGGTCGTATACTAAGTAGAAGGGGAGAAAAAAAAGGTTCAAAGAGTCAGATATTGAAGATGTAAGAAGATGATTAGCCCCCACCGCCTACTCCTGTCTCTGTTAATTAGGGACCGCGCCTCGTCCCGTCCCCTATTTTTCGTTTATTTTGGTTGGCTTTCCCCACATTCCCGATCTCCGGCCGGCCGGCCACCTTTCCCCTCGGACGTTCAAGCCGTGGTCAGGAACCCCTCCCTCCTTTCTTTTTCCAGGGTCCGTCGGCCGCCCATATCCTATTTGAGCCGCCCGCATGACTCTAGTACACAAGGAAAAGTATATGCTCGAGCGGGAGGGCGATGCAATCAACCGTCCACGGAAATTCTGCGGGTGTGAGGAAGGTTACTCACCGTACGGCAAATACAAATACGGCTGCCGAGTAGTAGCCTTGCGTTAGGCGCCGCGGACCCTCGACTTGAGAATCCTCAGACATTGGTACTGCCATGAATCAACGTAGCGTGTCATGGACGTACGGGATGTAAGGCCGCATTGTAAGCAAGGTCTAACAGTAACAAACTAGCTACGGGGTCGAAAATCAGCACTGGATCAGCTATGTAGGTCTGATTGATGCGCCTTCATCGTCGTGATCGATATTGCCCCTCCTCAGCGGTCAATGCGCATGCATGACTCCCTTCCGATCCTGTAGGCATGCTCTCCGCAAGATAGGCTATCGGAGCTGCAACGGCACCAGGCATTGCATACATACGGGCTGTCATTTGCCGACACGCGGGAGTGCGATCTTCTCGAGCTTCCACAGGGTGTGCGTGCATGAACCACGGTGGATGCCCAACCACAGGAGAGTACGTGGTATGCAGGTTGATTGATAACAAACTGCTTCACGGAAATGATGACAATCGTGATGACGATTTCTGGTATGAGGAGTCACAGAAAGTGATGGTCTGGCATATAGCTAGAGATGTCGTCAGACGAGCCCACCATCACCACCACCATCACCGTCACCATATAGCGCAACAGGCAACGGGCACCTTCCATTATGGTGGAAGTATGCTTCTAAGGCGACGGAAGATTTCCGCAACTCACTCATGAGGTCCGCCCGTCGATGCCTCTCACATACATACCCGGAGGAGCCCTATTGGTTACCCGCATGTATAGCCTCAAAAGCATGACTGCTGGCAGCCCAGTTCCCCGTGTTAAGAGCAGATCACCCAATACTTAAGCAAGTAGCGGAGCGGATTTGGGTCTCTGGCCCACCCCCCCTTCCTTGCCCGTGCACACAAGGAAGCGGGTGTGAGAGGCGCCGCCGGCCCAAGTGGCTTAGGCGCATGTCATTCTGGATCTGACAGGTCGCGTAGCACGGCATCTGGGAAGAGGAGAATGCCGCCTCTCCCGCGTGGTCGTCTAGGTGTTACAAAGCCACAAAATTCCGCCGCGGACCGGCCGGCGGCGGCGCCCGGGGGGAAGGGTTTCCGAATCAAGATACCTAAATCACCGGTCGGTAGGTATGTAAGGGAGGTAGGTGCGTGAGAGTAAGCAGGAACTGGTCCGCCTACCACTCAATTCGCTTCGATCCCCCTATCTGCCCCGCCATCCCGGGCTGCACGTGTCCCCGCTTCGACCTGTCGAAGGGGGGTAAGGCGGGACGGCGTGCGAAAAGGGAAGGTTGAATGCGGCGGCGGCGCCTGCTGATGAGCACGACAGCCAGAGTAGTAGTAGTTCATACCAACTGGGCAGTGTGGCATGACTTTCGCATGAGCTACCTGGGAACGGACACGGTCCCAGGGGAATATAGGGGTTCCAACCGCCGCGGGAGGATGTGTGACCTTTCTTGGCCGGACTTATTATTATGCTACGGCTGTGCGACTCCCCAGTCATTGGGTTGGCTACTAAGTAGGTGATGACCAAGGGAAAGGACCTTGTCGTCATCTTACTCAGACGGCTGCTTGTGCGGCCTCCAACGACCGGAAGGCTTTGCGAAATACCAATACCACGCCTAGGAACAAAAGATAACAGTGGCATACAGCAAAGAGAAGACCGACTTGAGGGTCTCGGACGAGTCAAAGACGGATTATGTAGGTTTCGATTTAGTTACCTCCTAGAAAAGGCTACTCGCGACATGCAGGGTGTCCCTATAATTTTTGTTTCTCTCTACTGCCAAATAACGTCCGTGATAACGCGTACCAGTAAGCTTGGTCGCACGCAAGTGATTAGCAGTACCTGTACTCATAGGCACACGTTGTACGAGTAATACTTGCGAGCTCTCGTCAGAGTCGAAGGGGCTACAGGCAGAACCAAAACCATATTAACATCGCCGACTCGAACCATGGGTCCCCTCCCACTCTTGCGAAAATGCAGGCACTCGCACCCTCCATCTACGACTGGAATAATGCCTTCAATTTCGCACATGGCGCGATTCTGCAAAATCTCCTTCCTGCGCCATCTCGGACCAAATTCTCCAGGTTTTACTTTGTCAAGCGCCCAATTGCCCTCGCCTGTATGCGGATAGACCGGGAAATGATCATGATGAATCCGCAAATCCCAAAATGGAATGAGAACGCCGTGTAATGCCATGACCGAACGTGCCGAGCCTTTTTTAGATATCGGGGGTATATACACTAAATATGACTGCCACTAAAACGGGCGAAAATCGTCTGCAGAGATCTTTCGAGATCGGGTATACGTAGCACACAATTCGTTACTTGAAATGACATCGTGTCGTAGTAGAATGACTCGTAATCCGGAGGGTGCTTTAAATGTCGTTCTTTTTGGTTGCCAATCAGATCGCGATTGGATACGAGTCTCGTTTGTCGGCTGGGACTGTCTTTTTGTGATTTCAACAACCCTTTACAGGAAAATCCCTGAGCCGGGGAGAATGAATTGTCGAGGCTCAAGGACGTTCTTCAACGCCTTTCGGTCGAATAGATCGCTGCTCCATCTGGCGTTTCCTTTCCAGCTTGGCATAGTGGAGACCACATGCGTTGCAGAGTGTCCTCGCGCCATCGGGTCCCCTTCGCCATTCGGGCGTATCGATCCTATTACAACTGTGGCATCGGCCAGGCGGAGCAGCGCGCTAAGTCGAGGTTAGTGGTAATGCCTTCCTCTAAATATACAGAAATGAGACTTACCCCTCGGCGCTTCTTGACTTCACCGAGCCCATATGACTGCTTCATGCCATCACCATACATGCTCACATCGTCGTCGCCGTCATATTGACCCTTGTGTCTACCTCCCTCGCGGGCCTTCTCCGTCCGTATGCTGTGCTGCACAAGTTCTCGGACGTTCTCCAGGCTCTGTTTGATGAAGTTGATGTTGCTCAGCATCTCGGTTACTTCCTTCTCTGACGGCAGTCGCTCTGGGATAGGATGTCCGCTATGCTGCTCCGAGGCGAGCTTCCCGTATGCTTCAGCAAAGTTGTATACTGTCCGTGCGCTCCAAGAAATCTGTAGGGTCCATTAGCGCCGACACCAAAGCTCCATATTACCAGGTAGACGAACCCTCTCCAAGCAGTCCTGGTAGCCCCACGCCTCGATATGTCTATTGAGGGCGGACGGGTCGTATCGGTTCCTGTGCATTCCATAGTCTTCATCGCTGTGAATGTTAGGCCGGTGCTGCTCGTAAGAGGGAATATGTCCTAGGTGGCGTGGGGACATGGATGCTTGCGAAAGAGGGTATTGACCTGGTGGGAGCTGTCCCTGCTGAGGATACGGGATGTGGGGGGGCGGGGGCGGATTGGGGTTGCTGCCGTTAAGTTGGGCGGGTTCCGGGGCTTTTCCCAGATCCCGGGGCTCCAGGAAAGGGTGAGCCGAATTCGGATGTCTCGGCGAGACGAAGTCTCCGCGTGGGTAACGAAATAACCCATCGTCGTGCGTCGGAGCCGGTCTAGGGTCGGGTCCGGGCTCGGACCGCGGCGCTGCCGCAGAATTGAATGGATGATGCAAGTTCTGAGGGCCCGGTATCGTCGTGGGCGTCGTAGGCGAGTATGTTGGCTTGCTAGCTGAGAAGACTTCCGAAATGGAAGGGAGAGATTGCCTCTGAGCTAGTTCCGTTTCGTTAGGCGTCCGCCTGCTCTCCCCCGGTGGAACCATGCCGGGCATGGACGGCGGCGGTGGATGATGGTGTGGCGAAGAGAAAGGCGTGTTGTGTGGATGGTATGCATTGGCCGGATTGATGAGAGTAGCAGCGGCCATGGTAGGCAGTTCCCCAATGCGTCTTTCGGATGGTTCTGGAGGCAGCTTGCGGTACGTATCAGGTTTGGTTGCGGAACTAAAGCCACTATTGGACCGGGAGACTAGATGGTTAACTCGATATCCTATTGAGAGGCCCTGGGCACTAGTTTTCATGTGAGAACGGACCTTTGCCTAGTGCCAGAATCACCCGTTTCCATAGCGCAACCGCTGCCAGTAATGGTGCCAAAACCCCAGCCGATCACCTAAGCAACGCTCGAGGCATCTGATTCAACACGCTATGTCAGGTGCAGGGGTATGTGCGTCTTCGAGCAATTCGTGGCCCGTTAGAGTCCGCTCTTTAACTTAATATGCCGCGAATACGCGGTCAGAGCGCAGCGCGGTTATATATAGCTAAAGCTGGCTGGAGCGGAACAAAATCGTCTTTCATATAGCGGCCACTGCGATATCACGGGGCGCATGTGCTCGAAGATACGTATATGTAAGTACCTCTGCCAGCTAAATAAGTGTTCAATCCAGCGGCGAGGCGAGACTCATGCGTTGGTGGCACCAGCTAAGATCGTGTATTGTTACCCTTCTGTGCCGATTTGGTTAGATATGAGCAAAATAATAGTCACTGCGGTTGGCGGAGGGGGTGATATAGGACAGCTTGACGGCTCCTTATCCGCTCGTCTTCTCCTTCTTGCTCTCCTTGCCTTGCCTTGCCTTGCCCATTTCGAACAGGCCGCCGAAGCTATTGTTCCATCCCCAAAGGAAACCCTCATGCGCAGTGGCGGGGTGCTTTTAAGACATGCCTGGGATCTGAATCGGAACGTCTCTCACCTTTTCTCGGCGCCAACCAAGTGGGTCGGGGACAGCACCGGCGAGCTAGGCTTCAGCCCCCTCGTTGTTTCGCGTGCACGCAACGAACAACTTCTTTTTCTGGTACCGGCGGCTGAACAGGGTCGTCGACGATCCCTTCAGAGGCGGGGCTGGCCAGATCTTGTCGCAGCAAAGGATTGCGGCTGGCACCAACGAGCGGCACAGCTACCGCGAGCGTCAGCCGAGAAGTGAAGAAAGCGGCGAGGACCCGACCGTAAACGTAGCCGAGAGAGGGAGGAAGTACAGGCAGGCGTTGGTGTCCAACGGGAAGAAGCTCGAACGGAGGACAGGTTGTTTGGACCAACTGGTATTGTTATTGTTAAGGTGCTATTAGGGTATCTAATGTTGTCGTAGCCAGAAGGAGGGAAAGGACAAGAAGAGAAAGCCCGAGATGGTGATGAGGGCGAAGTGTGTGATATTAGGAAGTCTAGTAGTTAAAAGGAACGAAGTCGAGAAATGCACAGCAACATAGACGTGACCAGTAACTGCAGATAATGTACTTACTGTACCCTCTCTACCTCAGTATTGTGAGATGGGACTGCCAATGCTTTGCATCGTTGACGAAGGCGACCCCAATTATTACGCTGCATGGATAATTGGGACTGGCGACAGGCGGTAATGAGACCCCTTGACCCTGCCACTATAGGTGGGCATAGTGGGGAAGAGGTAACTGGGGGTCAAGGAGACGGTACGGATATAAGAGTCGAACCCACCAGACCAGGTTTGAGAGAGGAGACTTGACAAAAGCGTCGGGACTGGGCTTCCTCGCCAAGGCATGGCTTTTGTCGCCTGTTTCGCTTACCGGGGCACGCGGTGGGAGTCGACTCTAAGCTTTCCAAGGGGGTATGAGATCGGGATCTGGGTTCAGCAAGGGAGGAGCAGCACTTGTCCGCGCCGCAGTCTTACCCAGTCGTTATCGTTCGTAATGATTGTAGGTAGTATTCCCTCGAAGAAAACCTCTCCCTTCTCTCTGGTGCACACCTACCCGGTTTGTGAATTGAGCTTCGTCCCATTGTGAATGGGGACTCGCATGGGTAATAAAACGAACCGAGGGAAAGGGACGATCTCAAATTGCATGCCGCCCCAAATGAAAAGATAAGATTGAGGCGATGATCACTTGCCTCTCTCAACGCCTGACCCCGGGAGGATTTATGGATGGACTTTCGGCCCATGCAATACTTCTTCTTCCACGGGTACGAGCACGGATCCTGAACGCATCCGCTTGTTCCAGTCGATGAAAGTGAAGTAGTACCACTTCTTCAATTCATGCCTCTGTTCCCACACAGGCTCTCTCCCCCTCCCGAAGCCAGGAACGCAAGCCCCGTTAATAGAGCCGGGAACTTTGATAGCCGCATCCTTCTATCGAGGTTTCATCCCAGCACATATGTAGGCATGTGCATCTCACATACATATAAGCGATGTGTGGGGGAAAGCAGGCCGGCTACGGGATACTACTACAGGTCTCATAGCATTCGCGGTTGACTAGGAAGCAGGCGAATAACCTATCATAACTAACAGTCGGTCCAGTCAATGAGTGCCCCATCGTCTCCATCCCACAGCTGTGTTAGAGCATATACGTATAAGTATCGGATGAAAGTCGAATGGTTTGAGCAGGCCTATGCGGGCATCCCACGTGCCCGTCTCTGTCTATAACAGCAATGCGAAGCCGTGAAGAGAGACCGTTTCTCTATTCTCTCTCATGTGGATACCCTATCGAGACACTCTACAGGGATCGGGGCAAGTAAAGATGAGATTTCGGCAATGCTTAAAAAAGACACCGACAGGGGGTAAGGCTACTGAGAGAAACCCAAAGGGTGCGTGGGGCAGATTTCCGAGGGATTCATCATAAGTTCTTGTAGCCCCACTGTATCCGTCCGAATCTACCGCAGAAGCGCCCCATATGTCTACGTCAGTGGGTCTGGGGGCACTACCGTATTGAGCATCCAGGCAACGGCGTACAGAGAGACACCCCGGGGCTCCTCGCTGGTAACAGGGATCACGTCGGATCTCAGGTCACCACAAGTTACCTGTAAGTAGTGTACATTCTCGTACTGTACCTAATAGGGAGCAACCCTTCGCTTCTGGCCTGGTCTGTTCGATTTCAGGCTTCCCCCCCACCTTACGGTGGGCTTATGCGTAGCCTGTGGCCCCAGCTTCAAGTACTAACGGCCTCTAACCTGCTCGCCATCGCTCTTCTGACGGTCGCTAAACCCTTCTAGAAGTAATGGATGTATTATGTATGTATGTATGTATTGGCGACCTGCAAGCAAGTTCCCCGTTAGCAGATCCATTTCTTCATCGGTCATTCCCCAACCTCTCTCTTCAGCACCCCTTATTGCTTAGGATTAAGGTTAGTGAGGTTTCGGGGGCCTTAGAGGGGCGGTGAAGAGCCCCTTATCCGCCTGTCGTTCGACGATTTGGTTGAGCCGGTGGTCGTATAAGGTAGACTGATTTAGTATGGACGGGCACACTGCTGGCTTCTAGAAAAGGTTAGCGACCGTCAGCGCTACCCGTCAACCCACGATCTATCTAGGGCAGCCATGTATGTACCTAGTGTACTAGCTTATGTAAATCTACGTATCGTATCTCACGTGCTTTCAAGTTTGTTATGGAGTTGAAGGTTGGTGGATTCGGGCCCTTCCGTTCTGTAGTCTAGGATCTTGTTCCTTGATTCTACAGCACTAATTAGTACGATTAAAACGTGTCTTGGCTTTACCCATTATCTGTTTATACAGCATGTTTCTTATTTCCGGGTCTCACCCAAGGCAGGCAGATAATGCTTCATTATGTCGACTATGACAGCCCAGAAAGGTAGGTACCTACGTACTAAGTAATGAGCAGCAGTTTGTAGTAGCGTCTATTTACATCAGCACGTGGCCCGCTTGCTAATAGGGATTAAGAGACGGCTCTGCCCGTGCAAATGTTCTTGTTGGCGCAGCCTAGCCTGCGTCCTCCGGTATAGTTGCTCTCATATAGATCCATATACGTATGATTAACAACTCACTTGACGCGATCTCCGTATAGAGTAAGAAGCTCTCATGTCCTATTACTATGTAGTGAATTGTACCATGGTCATTTTTGTCGTCCCGGATCTGAATTCCGGTAAAAGGTTGACATGGCCATTTGATATGACCGCCGGCCCCCACGGGTGTTACTAATAAGTAAATGTAGTACTGTACCTAGGTATGCAGGTAATAGATAGCCCCCTTAGGAGTGTCTTAAAGCTTAAGATGCTGGAAGGGAATGTTTTACCATTACGGTTTCAGCTGCTACTGCAGTTCGCATTCGTAAAAGAGATTCCTCGTCCTCCCAGCTTGGCTGATACATACATGTAAATATTGAACACCTCATGACCAGGAGAAGGGTGCATCTACCCCAGACAAGCCACGCCAGCCATCCGTTCGTTGTAGGTACTTAGACTACACTAGTCTTGTTGCACTGTAAGATCTGACATGAGGCCTAACTAGATCTCGCCCCATCGACTAGCTCTAGTATAGGTGCAAAACCGATCCCATCTCACTATTATTGTAGGCACGCATCCAGAATTGGAATTGCTCCAATCGGCGCAACGTCCATCAGTCTCGCACCGGTCTTTATTTCACCGGTTGGCCCTGAATGAATCTTAACAGAACCCAGTCTATCACACGTTACCTGGTTTTCGTATTATCTTACAGTCCTGGCTATTCTGATACTAAATATGTTCGCCAGGCGTTGCGAGTTGCGGCATATGAAGGATATGAGACTTGTCGCCATAGGCACAAAGTGGACTGGCCGTCTTATTCCAAGCACCTCAAAGTACTTACTTGGACCCCATTCGATGCTACCTGAGGCAGAACCAGGACAGGGCTCTACGTCATCTCATTATGTATAAAACAATGCATGTTGTACCAAAAGCACGAGGCGGATCGGCAGCTTGAGCCGGACCGCTGGAAACCTTAACCTCGACGGTCATCAGTTCTCCCGCAGCTCGTTCCCGTATTACAACCGCGGCATTCCAAGATGTAAATTAAGAACGAAGGACGAGCCTGTATTGCTCAGGCATATGACTCGTCCTTAAGCACAGTCCGTTGACTTGCGTGTTCTTGCCTCTGATTTCGCAAACTTGTACTTGGTCATGTTTGTGCATCTAGGGCGCGCGTGCACACATATACTCAGTCCCGACGTACCTCAAATGGCAGATCTTAAGTAGTACATTTCTGCATATCGTGGACAGAACCCTGACCTGTCAGACCTCCCATCGTCCACGTCCAAGAAAGAACTGTGACATCGTACAAGCTTATGTTTCGACTTCCCACTCACCCGCCCCCCGCTTCCCTCCTTTCTCTTCACGAAGCACTTGATCGTTACATAGTGCATAATGACACTATATTCAAAAACTGGGAGGTGCTCCAATGCCTGCAAGATGATTCATCCCACTTAGCGTGAGAGAACCACTCGGCCTGTTTTATCACATCCAACGAGAAATCGCTGATAGTAGGAGCAGTGCCGAGATATTCCCAAATAAAAGCGACGTTGAAGTTCTCAGGGTACCCTTTCTTCGTTTCGTCGTTCGTCGCGAGAATGCATCTCCTTGCTACATACGTCACTTCTCAGCCCACACTGCGGCCTAGGAGATCCGGACGAGGAGGTTGACGGGTTCCCTGCAGACATGCGAAATTTCAGTATCGTCATTACAGAGACGTGCGATCTACCGATGCTGTGCAACCCGCACCTTGCACGACACTGGCGGGCCCGTTTCACCGTCTGTAAAGCCGCCTCTCCTACTCGCCCGAACCATTTTCTTCGGCCGAGATCAGTCTGTATCTCCGCTCTAGGGTACGTAAAAAGGTAGTATTGCGTGGGCTGTGAAGAGTCGTACATGGCTTGCGACCTCCCAGATATGAGCCAGGAGTTGGTCTGTATCCTTCGCTGCTAAACGTGATTACCTGAGCACGTGTGCGTATGTCAAGTGAGCCTCGGGTAACACGCACACCACCCTCACTCGGCGTGATTTGGGAACGGGAATTGCCGGGCCTCTCAATAAACAATCGGCGCCCGCTATCTAAGGTTGGATCCCTCTCCGTCCGAGGGCCATACCACCGAGGGGCCCGCTAATAAACGGGCTTTGAAGTCCGAACCCCTCGCTCTCACGACAGCCGTTCATGATACAAATCACATATAACTCGAGGAAGTCAGTGGTCATCAGAAAGGAGCTCGCATCCGTGTCTCGTGGTGTGGTCCATCCTCCATCTTGGCCTCGGCCTAAAAGCGAGGGCCGAGATGTCAACTCGACCCTTAGGAAGGTCGCCAAGAAGATCTCAGGATTGATGGCCCACGAGGCGTTCCGATCGGGGATCGACGCCATGTCTTGGGCCGTAAAATTTAATCACTTAGTCCAGCTTTAGCTTGCGTAATTGGTTCTCTAGTACGGACGGCAACATATATACGATAGGGGTAAGCAGCATCATACGGAGCCTCGTGCCGTTCACCTCTGGTCAAGACCACTACCAGTTCGACTTCACTCCCACTCATTATCATATGCACAAGAGATTCAGTGATTACCTACTTCGTGTCAGCGAGCATTTCGAATAGACAACGTACACCATCCTAGCGCAGCAAGCCATAGTGGAGGGACATCATGATATGATGAATCTGATTTCGCGGTTGATGATTCAGCCCGTTGTTAGATGGGCGCAGCAACAGAGCTGACTTTTCTGTCACCTTGTCCATTCTGCCACTGACCTATTATACACTGGTACGGTCTCGTGCGCATTTTTTATGGACTCCTCTGTAACGTGCAGAAGATGCCGGGCAACCCGGACGGATGCCTGCACGGTGGAGCAGCCGTTTTTGTTTTATTTCTTTTTCCGACAGGACGTTGAAACCTACAAATACTCTTAGCTCCGCCAAGGACAGGGTATCAGCGCAAAAACAAGGCGAACTTTCTGAGCCATTTCGATACGCGAACCTAGCGTGCGCCTTCGCTTGCAGGGATTCCCTCCGATAGAAAACCGGCAGACCTCTCATTGGCGGAGACCTCACGCCGTGTGGGCAATCCCCGTCAGGTATTGGTTCGTCCTCCTGGAATCTCACCTACTGCATCGTCCCCTTGTTCAACACTGAACAGCGAAGAGATCTCAAATGTTATCAGAGCCTGATCGGGCGCGGCGCCCGAGCTCGTTGTCCATAGAAGGCTCGCCAAGCCGTCACCTCGTCATCAGCGTCCCAAGTGATCATCGATAACGCGACCGTTACCAGGCACTGGAGAACGGCGGTAGAGGATGTTCTCCAGGCTTCGCCGAGCTATGTCATGTCAGCTTCGGGATCTGATCTGGAGACGAAGCGGGCTTATGTGCCTCGAGACCCTGTCAGCTCTATACCTTACATAGTACACCCACAACCAACCCTGAGAGGGACTTTGGGCCGAGGTCTGGAGGCCACAACCCATAAGGACGGTCCCAACGGTGACAAGGGAAGAGACCCGCTTCCCTGCTAGGTCTCATTTCACCGCATTATTCAAGGCCGAGCTAGCATTGTCGGCATCCTATATTAACTAGTTGCTATTGTTTGCTGTACAGTCTCGCCGCTTCGTGGCCAAATTAGCCCAGATCATCGGGTAAATAACTGTTTCTGGAAGCCATCTCCTGAAGCATAGCGGACCAGATCGCAGAACCGCTGGGGGACAAGGGGCCCACACTACGTGGGTCGAAGGATAAGATGTGAGTTGCAAGATCCGGTGATCCCATAGTCATCAATCACATCTCGACCTTTCCCTTGGGACCACTGCGAGCAGGGGATCTTGTATCTTAAAGTACCTTGCCCCGTTGTGCCGTGTAAAGGCCCTAGCTTTGCCCAAGCTCCGAGGTTACAGCCTAGCTAGACCACGTGAATGTTCCCTCAAGATTCTGCTCAGCATCTGCAGGTAGGTAGCATGATGTACATTGATCGGTGTTTCCCGTAGGTGATCATTATCCAATCCAGGTATTACCAAGATAGATGATCAAAATTGTGGCCATTGTAGGACCATCCATATCGTCTGTAGCGTATGGATTACAAATGACATGTCATCGTCTCTCAATCCCCACGAAGTTTCTCACCAGATGATGCATCACGAAACTGCTTCGTTCATGCCCAACCACTGGGGGAAACTAAGCATTACGCCGCCTGGCTTCGTATTTGTGAGTATATCTGTCCCCCATACCTGTCAGCTGTCAATCGTGCAGTTATCACACACATATCCGAGCCGAAAAGGTTGCTGAGCCTTGCGGGCGGGTTGGCGATATCATGCCCGGGGTCTGACACCGTGTTTAAACAGAGCGGCAGTTCGTCTGGAAATGGCAGTCAAGCTCTGTTTAATACCAAAGCCACGGTAATACAGCTGCCCTAGTGTATAAAAATATCGAGTGAGGTGGCGGCCCCGGTAGGAAAGGACGGGCAGGCTGACGCGATGGGAAGCTCCCTGCCCTGCTATTGCAGTGCTGTACGTGTAGTGCAAGCATTTGAGAGTAGTTCTGACTGGTACAATTGGCCGGCAAACGAGGTATATGTATGCAGCATGATCTGATCCTGGAGTGGACGGTCAAACCGGAAGGGCTCGCAAAGCGGCAGACGAGTAGCACCTGCTGCTGCACGAGGTATCTTCCTCCCACAGCCCGTCGCGATCATGGTGATCTGCAAGATAAATTACAGGCAACGCACATACGCATAGCGCGAACCGCGAAAGTATCTAAGGTACCGTCGCCGTCGTATCGAGTCCTTTCGCCGCCCCTTTGCGGTCAGCCACTCGCGATCGCACAACTAGGAGATTGCTTCCCGATAGCCCTTCACCGTCTCCGTTGTCTCCGGTGATGGTTGTATAGCTTGCCCCCGAATGAGACCTCCGTTCTCCAAGTATAGCATACTGATTAAGAGTTTCAGCACAGTGGATGCTGGTAGATGGAACCGTTACGAGATTTGAGCTAGAATAATCGAAACCTCATGGGACCCTTGTTGGGGCTCTCCACCATGTCCACTTCTAATGATAAGAACCATAACGCTTAACACACAGAAGGTTGACCTAGTCTTGATACAGTGTGTAGTTGGCATTTCCTCACTCAGAGGCTAAAGGCTATATTGCCAATCATTCTACAGGGTGTCATAATGAACCTTCTCTGCCCTTTCGGGAGTGGTGTGGCGAAAACCAAAGACCGCTGATGGGGCTCTTTCGGCTGCCAGAGTTGCTACGTACTAATAACTTAAGCCCGGTGCCTGATCATGACGCAGCAGCGCGGATCCCTCGCTGTCTTCAACTGGATTATGATTCGGTCGACGTGCCATTGCATGTTGTTCTTGTCTGACCTGGGTAAGCCAGATCCGCGAAGGCTCGGAGGGAAGTCCCGCTGCCTAGCGCATCCACGCCCTTCTTTCTTTGGTGCACGTCTCGAGGATGCAGAGGGATACCATACGTAGTTACATACAGGGCGACTCGCCAACCTTGCCAGCGACCAAGATCTGGAAGGTTTGTGTCAAAGTATTGCCTCGGCTACGGGAACAACAGTCCTTGGGAGAGGTGGCCTGATCTGGCAGATTGGACTTCCCTTGCCTCCCTCCGCGCAAGCATGGGTCTGCAGCTGGCCTCAACGTTGCCTCTCACCCCTGACCTAGGGCGATTAGTCAGCTGAGTGCTCTCCCGCCAGTGAGGAAAGGTATACGGTATGTCAACTGTTGCCGCCGTCGCAGTGCGTCTCTCGTTCTTCTCCAGTCCGTTACTCTCCACCCGGCTACAGTTCTGGTCAGTATGTTTGTTATGCATACTCTCTGATGCGAGCACCCGCCATTCCCTTGCGTGGCGGCCGCGGGTGAGCACACACGAACGTTGATGCCACGATGCCGTGCTAGTATGACGGGGGGGCTGTGATTAGATACGAGCTGGACACCAGCATATTCCTCCTAATAAATCTCGATGCGCCGTGATGCGGCTTGACAGCGGGCTGGGTCGCAACCCCAGGATCCATCAAATCTGACATGTCAGATTCGCAGGGGCCGATACATACTTACCTGGTGGTGGTACTGGCACACGAGTGGTCTGTTGCTCCTCTCCCCCGTTGTCATAAACAGTCCACAGCGACTTCGGCGACTGCAAGTAACCAGAGTCGGCATAACCAGGGAAGCTTAGGTCATGTCAGTGGGCCAGATGCGAATTCCAATGGTGGCCAAATCGCGAAAAGCCCTACGTAGTATTGTATTCCCCAATCCAAACCACCCCCTCCCCTCTGTCTTAACGTCCGGCTGCTACACCATGGCCGAACCCGCCCGATCTCAAGACTTTAAATGGGAAGACTCCTATTGGTACCGGTTTTCGGTGGAGCCATGTAAGCTCCAGACGGCATCGGCCTTTGTTCTTTCTGGAAGCCTGGTCCTTGGTCGCAGATCGGGACTTATCGATGTTGCTGGGATGCATTGCAGGATCTGAATTCCCTTTTCTGTTCTCGTTGCTGACTTTTCGCATGTCCCCGACTCTTCGACGACCACCAGAACCTGAGCAATCACGTTGTCGAGCCTCAAGTAGGAAAGTCTCCGGCGTTACTCGAAAGCAGCATCGAGCCGAACGGGTCACAGCAACTCGTCATGTCACAGCGGAGATTTTGTTGCATCCTCGTGTTGGTGAAGCGAACATCTCGGAAACCGTTGCGGCAT
The DNA here is from genome assembly GCA_004155035.1 of Monosporascus sp. 5C6A. Lineage (NCBI taxonomy): Eukaryota > Fungi > Ascomycota > Sordariomycetes > Xylariales > Monosporascus > Monosporascus sp. 5C6A. Next base: position 3,115 of record QJOB01000408.1, on the reverse strand, counting down.
ATTTTACCCTGTGCCTGCCCAAGAGCAAACTCACGCTCGTTCGATGCGCCGGGGCGTCATCTATGGTTCATACAATGTTATTGGAGAGTTCGTTGTACGGCGCCACCCATCCCGCAGTCTACCATAGGACAACGTCTACCATGAATCCTAGATCCCGAATCCGTTCTCTTATATTGCATATGCACGTGGGCCGCAATAGGTAGAACATTCAACATCGATTCCGTCTATCCGTAGCAGCAATATTCTGACGAGACCCTCGCTCACACAAGCGCGGGTGATCTTGCTCCATGTGTACACAGGCTCGGTCATGGCATACTTCTCCACGTTCTCCATCGGGTTACGAAGTAAGCGGCTTCGTGTTCAGACTTCAGGACTAGGTACTCCAAACTAGCCGTTCTGTGTCTAGATCCATTCCCCCGAATGTGTGATACGTCACTTTATTGATATGCTACCGTAGCCGCAGATTTGATCCTACGGCCAGCTCGCACGTGTAGTGCTTTGTAGACGGCCATCTTCGAGGTGGAGAGCTCCTGAAGAATTTGTGGGCGTCATCCTGCCGGCTTTCTTCCAAGGCCACCTTACGGCCGCGTTAGGAAGAGAAGGGCGTGTACTCATGCGTTCCTCCTGGACTACCCAGAGTAAGCAAGATGCGGGTATCGGAGCGTCCTTCGGTATTGGTTCCGATGATGGCGCGCAAGAGTCATATTTGTCTTCTTCTGCGCGTTCCTTGTCGATCCCGGTAGGAGTTCCCTTGTCCCCATCAACGTAAGGGAATCGCCGGAGGTCACGGCAGTGAGCCGGCACCGAAGTTTATCTCCGGCTTTTGGCCAGCTCTTGAATACCAAAACCCAATCCGATAAATTCTTGCTCTCTGAGCGCTCCAAGCACAGGCGACGATCATCACAAGCCCTGGGCGCAGAGCAGGAAGTAGGGGTTCTTCTTTATTTAAAACCTATAAATCCTGTATTAGATTGTAGGCTTAGATGAAGTAAGCGGTGAGGCGTCTAGAAGACTCCCCAATCGCCATTCAACTTTCGGCAGGGGTCAACTGCAAATCTGTGCGTCCGGGACCACCGTTAGGGTGCATGGAGCTATTGTCATTCCTCTCACCATTGCATATGTACTTGCACCTTTCATAGCGTCCTGGGACCAACAGCTACGATGCATGTCCCACACGGCGAGCTGAGAATTTGTTGTTGTTAGCCTGGGCCTTTTCGATGTTACTGTAGAGCGGGCGAGTCGTATTTGCTAAGAATAACGGCAGCCGTGTAGCATTTAGGGGTTCTCCCGCAATTTGACGAAGCCCTTGCGCTCACGCCTATCCGGATAGCTCGAGTTATCACTCATGTTGTCGAAGCCACTGCTTCATCCCAGTTATGAGAAGCCGTTACGTGTCGTTAATAAATAACGCCGTCGGCTTTTGAATACACGGTCCCTGACAATCTAGGTCCTTAGTCGTATATTTCCTATGCTGACTGTACGCTTACACTCGCCAAGTCATACATCAACCTGAAGCCATCTAGGGCAATCTCGAATGATTGGGCCTACCGGCAGGAACCTCAGCCATATTCTTACATTCTTCTAGGTAGGTAAAAGAATCTATAACTATAATCCACAAATTGTATGCGTTCCTCATAAGCCCTTATATAAACCACCTCTGCTACATAGTGCATAGATGCAAATTGGAAGACTTGGGCTATCTCTCGAAGGCCAGTAGGATACTTACAGAGGGATATGTTTTACTCATATCGATCCGCCGTTAGGGTTGCTATCGTGAAAATGGCCTAAAATTTGTATGGGGTCTTTCTTTCGTCCCCTCCCTGAAGGGGGGGTTGTCAGATAAACTGGTGGAGTACAGAGCCAAAGGCAGAGGAAGCAGCATAGCCGGTGGTGGTAGTATAGGTAGTAAATAGATGACCATTAATGCCTGCCCCTCCCTAACTGTTCGGGGCCGAAGTCCCCCTATATATACACAAGCTAGACCGTCGCTGGTGGGGTCACTGGGCCCCAGAAAGGGGGTCGCGCCTTGGCACCTGACAGGCTGTTATTGAGATACGCGGATTTATAATTGCTGAGGGCCATGCGCTCCTTGTCGTGTTATGGTAGGATTGCTAATGCGAACAGCTCAAATGGTAGGCCTATTCGTCGTCGTCTCTAAGTAGGCAGGGCAGGAATGTCCCTGGGCACTAGCCCGTCCCTAAAAGGGTAGAGCTACCTAGCTCGATTAGTTGCTGTCGAAACCCCTGATACTGGAGCAGCAATCTCAGAAAGTCTAGGTGATATGGATCGAGGAAAAGGTGCAACAGGCGATTAAGTTCTGTAGCTATATTTTCAACCTAAACATTATGACACCATAGTCCCCTTCACCTGTTCTAATAAGTCTTCCTGAAAGATGACCATTTTCAGCAACCACAGGGTCCATTTTCTTTATTACCGCTTCACTGTAAGGGACAGGGCTTAAGAATGAGGATGGGAATGATTCGGGACCCCCTGTCACCTTCCTTGTCCTAGATTTGGATGGCATAACGGAACATGGCTAGCTTGTCATCTAAGAGCAACAGACCAAGGTGATGAATCCTTCCGGGTTGCGCTTCTCGTGCCATCCCATTACAGCATGGCTCTATTAGAGTTCTATGATGTCTTCCCGCAGCCTGCCCTTTGACAGTAGGCCAGTTATGTGCCAGCCGATCGCCTCTCATATGTATCATTCTAACCCGTGGATTGCAGTATTACAGATTGCATGCTATTAATATTCTGGTAGTATTTAAGTCTGGTCTTTGAAACCTAACAACGACCGAATCTCGTAGCCCTCTAGACGGCAGAGAAGTAAGGGATGTAGCCCGGGCCCAATGTCCGGTAAACGAAAGGCATACCGAGACTGAGTCCGTTCTCGTCAAAGTCTCGGGTACGGATCTCCCTGCTCAGCCCGTTCATTCTGGCGCGGAAGTCAGCAGCGGGCAGCACGCGTCTCCTTATTGAACCTCTCCAGCATCGATTCATCCCAGAACGCATACTCCAGTGTGCGCCTCGAAGTCCCGTAAAACGGCCTGCTGAAGGTAGCTATGAATGCGATATAGTGCACGGCCTGCTCAGCGGGGGGGGGGGGGGGGGGGGG
>QJOB01000407.1:0-25001 GCA_004155035.1 Monosporascus sp. 5C6A | reverse complement strand
TTTTTTTTTTTTTTTTTTTTTTTTTTTTTTTTTGCTTGGCTTTTAATACCTAACCTTAACGCTAGGCGGCCTATATGTAATTAGTTTCCGTCGTAACGTTAAATAGTTGCTTTAAAAAGATTTTTTGTTTTAACATTTTGGTTTTTAAACTTTTTTATAATTGGTAATAAAAATAGTATATTAACTTAAGGAATTTCTTTAAAAATTAATATTAACGTTTTCGATTTTAAGTAAATAAATCCTCCAGGTTATGAAAAAGTCCATCGGCGACTTATCGCTTTACTTAAGCTTTTTAAAAACATTTCGAAACGTTTAATTTACGCATTTAAAATTAAAATAACTTTTTTTATAAAAAACTATAAGTTTTTTAAAATAACCTTTTCGGCCGTTTTTTACATATTATTACGGTACGTATATTATTTTAATTATAAAAAGTTTTTTATTCTATTTATAATTTAATAAATATATATTATATCGGATAAAGCCGACTTTTCGATAATATTAATTTTCATAATCGAAATAATTTAATTTTTTTTGTTTTTATATCGAAAACCGTTCGTTAAATGTTCGCTTTAAATATTTAAATAATTTTGAATAATTCCGTATATATTTTTAGTAATATTAATTCGTAATAATTTTAATTAAGCAATCGCGTTCTTATTAATCGCGTTCCGTTTATTCGGTAAATACCTTTTGTTTTTCTTGAACTTCGCACGTTTTTGTTAGATTTTATTATAAATACGTAAAATTTCATTATTGAAAACGGTTTAAATGTTTATTCGTAACTTTAATATATATCGTTCGAAAAACGGATTACGATTATATTCCGTAATATCGTTCGTATTTGCCTTATTAAGTAACGTTTTTTCGTCGTTACCGTATATTAAATCCCGAACATCTTCCGATTATCCGGCGGTATAATTATTTTCGTTATTTTATATATAATCAGCTATTACAAGTTAAACCCGATAACGCGTCGATTTGTTTTTATTAATTATCGCATTATTTTTAAAAAAATAAAGAAATATAAAATAATAAATAAATAAATAAAATAATAACCGAATAATAACAAATCATTTCAAGAAAAGAATATATTAATAAACTTTTATCTAAGTTATATATAAAATGCATTACTACGGTATTTTATAATAGTTTCTAATATATGTAGGTCGGCGACTAGTAGCCGACGTTCTGCCGTACTTCCCTGTTTCCTTATAGTTATAGGGTAAAAATGCTTCTAAGAAGATTTTACGTGTTATTTTAAATAATGTGATTACTAAATTTAGGAAGAATTAATTTAAAGAATTATCGATAAGTATTATTAATAAGTTATTACGGAAATTTAGTTATAATTAGCTTTCGAAATAGATCTTAGAAAGCAAAAAGAACTGCAAAGAGAATTAGCAGAATTTTCCAGCCAGAATTAGCCGATTTTTTAGGCGGAATAGGAAACTATTAGAAAATTAGAAAACGACGTTTGCGATTGAGCAAATCGGTTGCATTAATAAGAGGAAAGGATTTTCTAACTTGAAGTTTAATTGTGCTGTTAGAAAGGTTAGATAAAGTAAGTATAGAAAATATACGAACGATTTACGGAATAAGTCCAATAGTTTATAAAGTTTTTGAAAAAAGAAAGTTACTTATAAAAGAGCTTTAAGATGGCGTAAGCCGGAAACGGTAACAAAAACTCCTTAGAATGGTTTTAAATACGACGACAGAAGTTAATAATGATTTCGTTACTTTAAAAATACGAATTGGGACATATTGGTATATCGTAATAGTGGATTACGAAGCTTTAGGCGTTAATTACATTATTCCGAAATTGGTAAATTAGCTTAGATTGCTATAGAAGGATAAAAAGGACTTTTATATTGCTAAGAACGCAGAAAGTTAGGTATTTGTATATAATAATGGAAAAATCGTACGCGAAATTGATTACCTTAAGATTTTTGTTAAAAAATAAATTTAGATAATTAATTTCGATATTGTTTCGTTAAGGAATTACGATATAATTTTAAGAAAGCTATGGTTATATTAGTATAACCTTTTAATTAATTGAAGTATTAGCTAGGTAAAATTTACTTTATATTCCATCGGTAAATTAAAAGGACGAATGAGATTTTTATATTCGATTAACTAGAAAAATAATAAATACCGGCATAAGGATATAATAAAAACTTTATTATTTAAAGGAATAAAACGTAAGAAAGAAAAAAGGCATAATAAACGTATTCGACATATTATAGTTATTATCCGGGCATAACCTTACGATATAAACAAACTTTTAAAATATCAGCCCGAAGGGTTAAAGAAAGAAAAAAATATAGCTAATGTATTATTATAGTATTGCAAGTATAAGCGATTATTTCAAAAAGAATTTAGTATTAAGTGATTAGAACATAACAAATAGGATTATAAGATATTTTTTAAGGAAGATATCTTATTTAAGTTTTATCTTATTTATAATTTAAATGAAACAAAGTTTTATATCTTACGTGCATATCTGGAAAACAGATTTTAAAAGGGATGGATTCGACGATTTACATCTGTAACCGGATATTCTATGTTTTTCGTACCCAAAAAACGGCAAATTGCGATTAATAATAGATTATTAATATTTTAATAATATTACTGGTAAAGATAGGATATTTTTATTATTAATTACCGAAATAAAGAATTGTTTATAAGGAACTAAATAGTTTACCGTTTTAAACCTTAAAAACGGATATAATTTAATTCGAATTAAATTAAGATACGAATAAAAAACGGTTTTTAAAATAAAGTACGGATTATACGAATATTTGGTTATATTAATAAAACTTACGAACGTATCAGTAACCTTTTAGTGAATGATTAACTACCTATTTCGAAAGTATCTGGACATTTTCGTTATATGTTATTTAAACAATGTCTTGATATTTTTAAAATCGGAAGAAGTATATATAGGATACGTTTATTAAGTTTTCTAAGTTTTATAGAATGTTAACTTGTTAATTAACGTAAAGAAAAATTAATTCCATACGTAGAAAGTAGAATATTTGGGATATATTATTACTTTAAGATAGATCAAAATAAACCTTAAAAAGATTATAATAATTACAAAATAGTCTATATTTATTACCGTTATAGGGGTGGGGGTATTTATTGGATTTGTTAATTATTATAGAAAGTTTATTAAATACTTTAGCAAAATTGCAACATTATTATTAAATTTAATCCGAAAAAAGGAACGAATTTTAGGAAATAACGGAAACGGAAAAAGCTTTAAATAAATTAAGGACGTAATTATTAATAAACCAGTATTAATTATATACGATTTAAAACGTCCAGTAAAGTTAGAAACCGACTTTTCGGATTATGCGTTAAGTACGGTAATCGGATACCAAAATAATTAAAGAATATTTTATCCGATTGTTTTTGATTTTTACAAATTAAAAGGAACAAAATTAAATTATGTTATTCCTGATAAAGAATTTATAGTTATCGTTAAGGTTTTCCGAAAATTTAAGCATATACTTAAAAGAAACTTTTATTGAACCAAAGTTTATATTAACCATAAAAACTTCACCCGTTTTATTACTACCTGAAAACTTACAGAACGATACTTACGTTATACCGAAAAGCTAGCAAAATACAACTTGGTTATTATTTATTAAAAAGGTTTTAAAATAATAAAACAAACGTTTTTAATAAACGATTTAACTTAAAAGAAAAATTAATCAAAGTTAGCTATAAAATCTTTAATATTACCCCAAAAAAACACTTGAAATTACGATTGATTGTAACGATTAAGGTAATATCTTTTAACCTATATTAAGTAATACAGTAATATAACGATAACTTATTTAACGATTAAAAAATAAACAAAATTTAGGTATTAAAAAATACTAGCAGAACTTAATATAGAATATACATTAATATTTATTACATAAATATTTAGGAATTTACAAAACCTTAAAACGATTACAGCGTACCTATTATTTCCTTAAAATGAAAATAACAGTAAAGTAAATCAGAAAAAAATGCGATATTTGCGTTAAAGCAAAGATTCTACGGTATAAACCTTACGAAAAATTATAATTACTTCCAGTTTTACAGCAATTATGGGATTCGATTATTATGGATTTCATTATTAAGTTCTTTTTATCCGAAAATTTAGCAACAGGAATATATCATAATAACATTTTCGTAATCGTCGATCGATTTAGGAAATTTTCTTATTTTTTACCTTATAATAAAAATACCGACGTAAAATAAATAATATATATTTTCTTTCGATATATCTTTAATGTACATGGATTATTAATGAAAATTATTTTAAACAAAAGTACCATATTTATTTTTAAATTTTAATAACACTTTATAACGTAAATCGGCTTAAATTACAAGTTATTTAACGCGTTTAAACCTTAAATAAATAAGCAAATAAAACGGTTAAATCAAATTCTCGAAACTTACTTACGATGTTATATTAATTATAAGCAAAATAATTAGGTTAAAAAGCTATTAATAACCCAGTTAGCTCATAATACTAGTTACTAAAAAATATTAAAATAACCCCAGTAAACGTTAATTTTAGTTTTATACCAAAAGTTTATAAAAAAAACACGCGATAACAGCCTAATTAACGTTAAGGCCTTTTAACGTCAAAACAGTTTAAACAGCTACACGTAAAAATGAAAATAGAACTAAAATTTGTACGCAACCAAATACAGAAATATTATAACCAAAAAAGGTTAAAGGGATTAATCTTTTTGAAAAAAGATATAATTTACTAAATTACGAAAAATATCAAAACTAAACGACCAAATCAAAAATTCGACTTGAAGTATATTAGCCTATATAAAGTTATCAAGAAAATTTCAAAAAATAACTATAAATTAAAACTACTTCCAAAAATTAAGTTTTACCTATTTTTCATATTTCCTTTTTCGAATTAACAGCAAATACCATTAAAGTTAATATAAAACGAAAAAATAAAATAAAAGAAAATGTACCAGTATACGAAGCAAAGAAAATCCTAGATATACGCAGAAAAAACGGACTTACTAAGTACTTGGTTAAGTGGAAAAACTACCTAGATTTTGAAAATACCTAAAACCCGCCAAAAATCTCATAAACGCCTAACGTTTTTTAAAGGATTTTTATTAATAATGCCGGAATTCGTTATAAATGACCCTTAATTTACGTTATCCGGGTTTAACCAGTTAATATCATAGATATCAGACCAATTAACGGAAATAACGGTTTGTATTAACGCAGCAATTTCGGTAAATAACCTTTTTCACTTTTTTTCCAACCGAACGAACTTTTCCATTACCTCGGCACCTTTAATACCTTAACGAAGCATCTCCAACCCACGATTACGAAGCAGTCGCCGTTATTTTTAAAAACAATCCAATTTATTAACGGCGGTACGCAGTATTTCCCGAACCTGCTCTTCCTCGCGCTCCAAACGGTTTTTTTCATTCAACAGTTTTTTATGCTCCGCTTTTAAAAGTCCAAAAATATTACAAAAACCCCCGTACCGAATATAACGCGTACATTTTCCAGAATTACGAAAAACCTTACAATCCATACCCTTTTTTTTACATCAAAAACAAGAAAATATCGTAAAACCAATTTTAGCAACTTTTTTAACCAAAATAAAAACATTAATACGTTGGCAAAAACGGATTTTTTTTAATTCGATTAGATATAATAATTAGTTCCCGAAAACATAAAAAAAGAAAATAAAAAGGGAAAATATTTACTTAAAAACAACAAACAAACAAAATTAATCTTTAAGGGTAAAAATCTTTTAAAAAAATCGTATTATAATCTAACAAAATTTATTTTCTCCAAAAGTAATCGGAATGTTAAAAATCAAGATCCGATAATAACCTTAAGTTACGTAACTGGCTTAAAAGGTTTAAAAGTCTTAATATCTTAAACGCTTTAAGTTATATAGCAACGATTAAAGCGCTTAATAGACTCAAAGATTTAAACGTTTTAAGCGTTTTAAGCCAAAAGCAAAATATATACGTTTATTATTTCCTATAATTTTAAATATCCCCAGCTTATAATACAACTTAATAATTTAAATTATCCTTGGTTATCTATTATCACCAGACGTAATTAGTTTACTTTTTATTACTTAGTTTCCCATAGTACCACTGCTAATATAAACCCGCATGACTAGGTTTAATAATTGGTTAACTAGCCCAGTCGTTACAAGTTAACTAATTATTAAACCTAATCGTACAGGTCTATGTTAACAATGGTATTATAGGAAATTAAGTAATAACGATAATATTAGTTATGTCTGGTAATAGCAAATAATTAAGAGTAATTTGGGTAATTAAGTTGTATTATAAGTTGGTGTTATTTAAGATTATAAAAGGGTAATAAATATAGTTATATATTAAATTTCTTCCTATTGTAGCTTTCGGATTATTGTATTCGAAAATGATTTTAATAATTTTTAAATTATTGTATTCGAGAATAATCTTAATGATTTTTAAATTATTGCATTCGAAAATAATCCTAATAATTTTTAGATTATTGTACGTAATTATACGTAATTCTTTTTATTTGGAAAATCCCTGCCTTTTGACCGTTTCTGGAGGCCAAGACGTGTTGGGTTATAACACGATTTTTCTCTTTCGAAATTTTCGTTCCGAAAATTGTAAGTTTTTCTTTTTTTATTATCGGAAAAATGGTTAATAAAATTAGGAAACGTGTTAAACCTATCTTAAAGAAGAAGGCCTTATAGCGTAACAATTTTCTTTCTGTTGTTTTTGTTTATCTTGTTTATATAGCTTTTTGTTTTTTTTGTAAATTTCGCAGTTTAAATTATAAGTTGTCCGAAAATAATTTATTTTGTTGTTCGTTTTGTATTAAGTATAACCAAGTTAATTGTAACGTTAAGAGTTTAAGTTTTAAGTAGTTACAGAAGGTGGCTGCTTAGTATCGGAAATTGGAACTGGAATTGGAAATCGCAAAAAAGGAAGCGGATTAAGTAAACGTTCGTTTTTGCCGTTTTTGTAAGCAAAAAGGAATGTGGTATAATAAAATAATAAAGGCTGTAACGCGGGGTATCGATAATCTTGAAATGTTGAAGCGATTGGAACGTAAGGAAACGGGGGAGCAGAAGTTAAAAGCTTTTGTCTCGATAACGTCATTTTTTGTTTTTGCGGATTGGTTGGGTATCGTAATTACCGATTGGTTTACTGTTAACGACGTGGATTGGGGTGCGTTTATGACTGCTTCTGACGCCGTTAGTGAAAGTTTTTTTAGAAGGCGCTGGGCGTTTATAAGATTTTTAGCGGGTTTCTAAGTATTTTTAAAGTCTGGGTATTTTCTTTATTTAATTAAGTATTAGGTAAGTCTATTTTTTGGTGTATATTTAGGATTTTTCTTACTTTATATATTGGTATATTTTCTTTTATTTCATTCTTGTATTTTGTATTAATTTTGATAATGTTCGTTGTTAATTTAAGTAAAGAAATTAAAAAAATTAAGTGAAGCTTGATTTTCGGTGGTAGCTTTAATTAATAGTTATTTTCTGAAATTCTTTTAGCGATTTTATATAGGCTGATGTATTTGAAATCGAACTTTGGGCTTAGTCGTTTAGTTTTGATGTTTTTAATGGTTAGGTAAACCATATTTCCTTCCGAAAAAGTTAATCCTTTTAATTTTTTTGGTTGTAATATTTTTTTATTCGGTTACGTATAAATTTAAGTTTTGTTTTTATTTTTACGTATAATTACCTAAATTGCTTTAATGTTAAAATAGTTTTGATATTAACTAGGTCGTTATCCCGTATTTCTTTGTAAACTTTTAGTATAAAACCAAAGTTAACGTTTGGTGGAGTTATTTTAATGTTTTCGTAATAGTTAGTTTTATAAGTTAATTAAGTTATTGGTACCTTTTTAATTTAATTATTTTGTTCGTAATTAATATAATATCGTAAATAGGTTTTAAAAGTTTAATTTTCTCCCTCGAGGAGACGTGACCGTGTATGCACTTGGAAAAATGATAGATTGCTACGTCAACTCCTAGCTTCACTACCCCCTTCCGTCTCGCAGATTGTTAACGATCTCGGAATAAGCTCCTATCCACGATTTCTTTCGCAATTCTGGAAGCTCCTCGCCATCTTGAGCAGCCGGGCAAACCATCGCTTGTAACTTTCCGACGTGTAATACTCCAGTAGCTGGATTTCGGAATCATCCAACTTGTTATTATTATCCCTTTTCAGCTTCGTCAGCAGTACCTCCGCCGAAATGAAATTGTTCCGTATAAGCTGCTGCTGCTTGGAAGATCGGTTATTGTTATGTTCGGTAATTAAACGGTAACCGAAAATTAAAAGCTGCAGTCGGTTTGTTTAGGAAAAGTCTTCCAGATCGACAGTGACGTCGACCGCCTTGGATTGTGGAGCCATCTTTTTTAAATGGATGGCTGGGAAGAGGACGGTTTCTGTCGAAACCTTCCCGTGGCGGATGATGGGTATCTGGTACTTGGGGTCGCCTGGCATGGTAAGCCTTTACCTTGTTGTACTGTTTCGGCTCGTGTCTTGATTGATGATGGCTTAAGAAGGTGCCGTAAAAACGGTCCAGGTTGGACTTTATAGTCGTAAAACTGGCGAGGGCTTGCAAAGCTTTTTGCAAGCTTTTAAGATTTATCTTTAAGGTTCATCTTTAAGGTTTACCGTGCAAAGCTATTCTCTGCCGTCAAGGACCCTGCTGAACCGTGGCCAGCGGGCATAAGGTTCACCAGGGCCGAAGCTTGTCGGCAACCACTCGGAATCGGAGTAAGGCATGGGACTAAGGTGTGCAATCTATCCAAACCGTGAAAAACCATTTGAAGAGTTATCGTATTCGAAGATACTGGGTATAGTATCTGTCGTGGAAAATTATCGTGGAATGATTTCTATGTATTGGCTCAGCCTTATTTTCCAGGCTTGAACCTTTATTTTACCTTGCAAAAGTTTAATTTAGTCGTTTTATTTAATTATTTATTTAAGGTTTAAACGCGTTAGATAACTTATAGTTTAAGCCGATTTATGTCATAAAACCTTGCCAGAACTTAAAGGTAAACGTAGTGCCTTTGTTTAAGATAATTTCTGCTGGTAATTTATATACGTTAAAGATATGTCGGAAAAGATGTATTTATTTGTTTTGTATTAATATTTTTATGATACGATAAGAAATAAAAGAATTTTGTAAATCGATTAACGATTACGAAAATGTTATTGTAATGTATTTTTGTTGTTGGGTTTTTAGATAAGGAAGTTTGGTGATGAAATCCATGGTGATCGAGTTTTATAGTTGCTGTAAAATTAAAAGTGGCTGTAATTTTCCGTATGGTTTATGCCGTAAAGTTTTAGCTTTAGCGTAAACGTTACATTTTCGTTTGACTTTTTGTATTGCTGTTTTTATTTTAAGAAAGTAATAAGTATGCTGTAAACGTTTTAAGGTTTTGTAAATTCTTGGGTGTCTATGAAACGGATGCTGATATATATCCCATATCAGGTTTTGTTAGTAATTTTTTAAAATTTGAATTGTATTTGTTTTTTGATTATCGGGTAAACTGTCGTTATATTGCTGTATTTTCTGATATATATTTGGGGGTATTACTTTAATTGTTGCGATTTATCGTGATTTTAGATATTTTTTTAAGGTAATATTAAAGATTTTGTGGTTAATTTTGATTAGCTTTTTTTAAATTAGGTCGTTTATTAAAAACGTTTGCTTTATTAGTTTCCGATCCCTTCTAGTAAATAATAATAAAGTCGTATTTAACTAGTTTTTTTGCGTAACGTAGTTATCGTTTTGTAAGTTTGCGTGTAATGGTAAAACGGATAAGGTTTTTATAATCGGTATAAACTTTAATTTGGTGAAGGTTTCCCTTAAGTATATGTTTAAATTTTCGAAAAGCTTTAACGATAGTTATAAATTCTTTATTAGAAATGCCGTAATTAAGTTCGGCTTTTTTTAACTTATAAAAATAAAAAAAATCGAGTAAAGTATTTTTTGGTCGTTTTGATATTCGATTACCGCGTTTAATACGTAATCCGACGAATCGGTTTTTAACTTAACTGGGCGCTTTGGATCGTATATAATTAGTATTAATTCATTAGTAATCGTATCCTTAATTTGTTAGAAAGCTTCCTTTATTTCCGTTATTTACTGGAATTCGCTCTCTTTTCTTGATAAGATTAAATAAACGTGTTGCAATTTTATTAAAGTATTTGATGAATTTTTGATAGTAATTAACGAATCTAATAAATACCTATATTTTTGTAACGGTAATAGGTATAGGCTATTCGGTAACTGTTACAATTTTTTTAGATCCATTTATATATGTTCTGGGGTAATAACATATTTTAGATATTCCACTTTTTATATATGGAATTGACTTTTTTTTGCGTTAACTAGCAGATTAACGTTTTATAAAACTTAAAAAACTTAATAAACGTATCCTGTATATATTTCTTTTAATTTTGAAAAAATTAAGATGTCGTTTAAATCGTATATAACGAAGATATCCAGGTATTTTCGAAATACGTGGTTAACCATTTGTTAAAAAATTGCTAATACGTTCGTAAATCTTATTGGTATTACTCAATATTCGTATAGTCCGTATTTCGTTTTAAAAAAAATTTATTCGTATCCTGGTTTAATTCGAATTAAGTTATACCCGTTTTTAGGTTTAAAGCGGTAAATTACTTGGGCTTTTATAAGCGGTTTTTTATTTTAATAATTAAAAATAAAAACGTTTTATTTTTGATAATAATGCTATTAAAATGTCGGTAATCTATTACTAATCGTAACTTACTATTTTTTTTGGTACGAAAAATATAGGATATTTTATTAAAAATATGGATCGTCGAATCTATCCCTTTTTGAATTTGTTTTCCAAATACTTACGTAAAGTATGTAATTCTGTAATGTTAAAATTGTAAATAAGGTAAAATTTGGGTAAGGTACCTTTTTTAAAAATTATTTCGTGGTTTTATTTACTGTATTCTAGCAATTTCGTATCGAGCTTTTTTTGAAATAATCGCTTATACCTGCGATACTGTGGTAATACATTAATCATGTTTTTTTTTCCGGCTTTTCGGGTTGTTGCTTTAGGATTTCGTTTATATTGCATAATTATACCCGGATAATAACTATAACGCATCGAATACGTTTATTATGTCCTTTCTTTTTTTTACGTTATATTTCTTTGGGTAGTAAGGTTTCTCGTATCTTTATGCCTCTATTCGTCGTTTTTCTTTTTGTTAATTAAGTAAAGAAATTTCGTTCGTTTTATTTATTTATTAATAAGGTATAAAACGAACTTTATTTAGTTAATATTCTAATTAATTAAGTGATTATAGTAATATAACCATGGTATTCTTAAAATCATATCGAAATTAATTGTTTAAATTCATCCTTAAACAAAAATCTCGAAGTAATTAATTTCACGTATAATCTTTCCGTTATCGGAGGTAAATACTTAATTTTCGGCGTTTTCGACAATATCAAGGTTTTTCTTCTTTTTCCATAGTAATTTAAGTTAATTTATTAACTTCGAGGTAATGTAATTAGCGCTTAAAATTCCGCAGTTTATTATTGCGGTATATTAATATATCCCAATTCGTATTTTTAAGATAATAAAGTTATTAATAACTTTTGTCGTTGTATAAAAAACTTTTTTAAGGGATTTATGTTAACCTTTTTAATTTTCGTTATTTTATAGTTTTTTTACAGGTAATATTTATTTTTTAGGTTTTCTAGTTACTTAACCCTTGCAACTACTTAATGTGCTTTTTTTAACGTTGCAATATTACCTTTAGTTCTATGGTACGTACGTCAAATAATTTATTATACTGTTTCAAAACAACGATGTTTTCTTTAATGTATTCGATTGCATTTTTTTCGAACGTTATAATTTTGTTATCCAATCATCGGAACTGTCAAATTATTAATATTGCGCGTTATATTAGGCTGTATTTTCTTATTGGGATCGTATTTTTTCCTTAAATTTTTAGCGTTTATTAAGGTTAATCGTAAATGTTAACTGAAATTATAAGTTGTTAAGTATTTCCCGTATTGCTTTTATAACTATTTAATAAATCTATTTTTCCTTTATTTTATAATTACATATTTCAAAATAATATATTAAATTTCTTTCTGGACAACTTTATCTTTCGGGCTAATTTTTTCTTACCGTAAAGATATCGATAATATCTTATAATACCATTATACGTAAATAGCGATATTATCGTTAATTTTTAAGATTACTTCCGGTTTAATTATAAAAATTAAATCCTTAATGTTATATACGTATAATATGTCGTTATATGTAGCTTTGTTGTTTTTTATATTTAGGGCAGTAAGTTCGCTTACAATAAATAACATATAGTTTTCTATATCGGTTGGGTATTCCTAGTAATAAAACCTCGTCCTAACCGTAATATTCCTTAATTTATGCATTTAGTTTTAACTATTCGTACCGTATTTGCCTTTTTTCCTGCAATCATAAACGTTATTTAAAAGTAAATAATTTTTCTTATCCTTAATATTTTACTAATTATCCTATTATAGCAAACCGTTATTATCAAATAGCTGCTTATAAAAAGGCCCTAGCCGTTTTTAATCCTTATTAAATTTTTTCTTACTTGCTATTATTACGTATACGGATTATGTTAACCTGTTTATACTGCGTACCAGCAGAAAGATTAGTTTATTATTAAATCTAAAGGGCCGTTTTTCGGGTACCGGAATCCAACTTTTTTGTCGTTATTATTTAAATATTCTATAATATCGTATTATATAACCCTTCTTGCCGTAATTGTAATATTATACCTGGCTTATATTTCGTCGTTAAATAATGCCAAGTTCTATAAATCTTGGAGTTGTTCCATAGAAAATAAAAAGTACTTTGCGCTTTTTTTTTTAATTAGCTTTAAAATGTTCAGCCCGTAAAATAAAATATTTCTTCCTTTTTTATCATTTTTCGAACTATCGGTTATCGGTTTTAACTGCTTTAATAATGTATTTGTCAAATATCGTAAGTCGTAAGAATTTAACGATCTCGTCCTTAATGTTTTTTTTAAGCTTTTTGTAAAACAAATTAATTAAAGTATCGTTTTTTTATTTGTTTATTTTATTTTCGCCATAACGTTTTTAAACTTTACTGCATATTTAGAAACTGGTCCTTTTTGGCGTAGTTAAAGGATTTATTAAGTTATAATACGTTTCTTATCCGGATTTTCGAAATTGCTTTTAAATTTATTTTGAAGTTAATGTAACGGGGAAAAAATCTCCTTAATGGTTTTTTCCTAATTAAACTTCCCTTTTTTTAAAAAGTCTTTTACTGTAAGTTTAAGCTACTTAAAAGCGTCGCTTTCCAGGTAAACTGTAATAATAAGAATTTAATCCGCCGGGTTGGTAAGTCCTTCAAAACAAAAATAAACCCGCGCTTAAGTCAAAAAGCTTTATACGCTTTTTTTCTCGTTATAAGGCCTTAATTTCTTATGTTTCATTTTGCGAGCGTTTATTAAAATCGTTATTACTTAATTAATAAGTTATTAAATAGTAACCTCGAGCTCCTTAATCTTATCTTAAAGCTGCTAAACCATAAATTCCTAAATTGCTTAAATATTAATCGACATATTAACGATTCGAAGTATTGTTTAAAATCTAACTATACCACTGAATAAAAGTTTATAACGTATAACGGCCTGGTTAGTTAACCAACTATTAAACCTAGTCGTACAGGTTTATGTTAGCAGTAATACTGTAAAAAACTAAATAATAACGATAATATTAATTACGTTTAATAATAACAAGTAACTAAAAGTAATTTAAGTAACCAAGTTATATTACAAACTAGTACTATTTAAAATTATAAAAACGTAATAAATATAACTATATATCAAACTTTTTCTTGCTGTAATCCTTAAATTATTATATTCGAAAATAATTTTAATAATCCTTAAATCATGACAGTCGAAAATAATCCTAATAATCCTTAGATTATTGCATTTAAAAATAATCCCAATAATCCTTAAATCATTACATGTAACTGTACGTAATCCTTTTATTTGGAAAATCCCTACCTTTTAACCGTTTCTGAAGGCCCAGACGTATTGGGCTATAACATTTAAATTCGTTTTTATTTCCGCCCATTTTAATTTTTATGTATAAATAACCGGTTTATATGTTAAAACGCCTAAATTATTTAAGGATATATATATTATCGAAAAATCCCTGGTAAAAATCGATCTAGTTTTCGGAAACTTTATTACGTAGTTTTTATTTCGGAAAATCGGCAAAGCCTTTAACAAAAAGAACCTTAAATTAAGTGCTACTGAAATTTATAATAATTAATTAACTGCAGTTATCGATAAAACGAAACTTAGGAAATGTAGGAAGATATAACCCGAGCTAAATAAAAAGTTTATAAAGATAATCTCGGTTAGGAAGGTAAAGGTAAAGCTGAAAACCCTTACGAAAAAACGTTTTGTTATTAATCGGAAAAGTCAACGCCAAAACAAGTTTTCCGAAAGCAAAAAAAAAAAAGTAAGGAAGAAGCAAAATGTATCATTATACGTACGCGTTAGTATGGAATTAATTAAATAAGTGGTTGTTGAGATATTCTTATTTGCACTAAAGGGTTGTAGTTGGAATGGCTTCAAAAATGGGTGGCGCGTTGGGGGGGTGGAGCGTAAGGGGGGGGTCCGACTTAATCCAGTGGTTCTAAGAGGGTTTCTTACGCAAGTCCAGCTGTGAATACAGCAAGCATTCCCAGCTTCTGTTTAAGGCGCATCTGCAGTCTTACGATGAAGGAAATGGGCATTATCAGAATCCAGAAATCTGTAACGACATTGAAGGCGGATTTAAGTAATACGATTGGGCCGCTGTAGTTTCGACAAAACTGAATCGAGTGGGCATCTAAGCTGTCGCAAATTATGATTGAACCTATGGCAACGCCAACCATGGCACCGTAAAATAGAGTAAGGACACCAATTCCGGTGTAGATCATGAGACTCATGACCTTAGCAACACGGAATATGCGGATAAGAAGCAATAGAATGGAAAGTTTGGCAAACAAAATAGTGGAGGGGTAAATGATGCCGTTAATAGAGAAGAGCTAGTCGTATGAGCCTTGGCATGAAGCCATTTGGGATGGAACTTGTTCACTCACATAGCTGTTGCCCAGTAACATGGAGACTGGAATATCCCAAATATGTCTACCAAACCCGATTTTTATGGCTACAATGGGTAAGCAGCGAAATTCCCATTATTAGGATGCAAGGGCCACCCACTCTGTGTATACATTATCATATGTGCCAATGAACCGATCTATGTGAGTCAGCCATTTATATCTTTGAGCGCTGAGTAAAATAGACAAAGGCTCTTACAGCAGCGATGATGCAACAGTCTAAATGAGTCAGCGATAACGTCAATCTGGTACGAAGACAACTGATAGCTTACAGTCATCCCAACCCCAGGCCTTCACTAGCTTCATGCGAACGTAAACGCGGACCATCACAGCCAGAAGCATGACGGACATGAAAACGCCTTCAAGGACAATCAGATTTTGGGCCTTGGAAGGAGGGTCGACAAAATTTGGTGTAACCCCCGGTGGTGGCCGGCCCGAAGGCATTCGATCAAGCGGGATAGAGCTGTTGGACGACATTTACGCTATGTTGAGATTGTGTCCACCAATTACAGTTTAGATAGGTGTGAAAGGATGAATACGTGGAGCGAACTCTAGAGCGGCCTTTCTAGGAAAGAGGGAGGAGGGATAAAAAGGTACTTGTTAATTAGTCTTCACGGTTATATAACGAGGGAATGGAGCCAAGTTTCAATCACTCGCCCTCAAAAATGTTGGTGTTGGAGACGTCTCCGTCTGCAGAAGGCAACGGTGCGTGCATTCTGCAGCCAAAAAATATAACCCAACGCTGCAACCCTGCCAATCGGCGGCTGTGTTGCCCAGGTTGCATTTGTACTACATGCCTCAATAACGTGCATAATTTTTGGCCAATGGAGACATCAACCGGACTCAACAATCCGTTGATTTCCGGGGTCTTTTCTTAGCCTGGTGCTGCATAATGCATCAGGTCGTGTTAGGCAGGCCAGCTCGGGTAGTATCTGCAGCCCTGTGGCGAGGAATAGGAAATATCAGATTTGCACCACTATGTAGCATACCATTATCGAGTAAACGATATTTTACTGTAGCATGCGTCCAGGGTGCAAATGCCAGGCTGGGAAGAGTCCTCCAAGGCTTTCTACGAAGACCAGAGAAACCTGTGCCCCTCACCTGCTCCAGCCCGCGACTTTCCTCTCACGGATATCCACTGATAAACTAAATTTTTGTGCATGTCATATTGATAGCTACCTATGTATTAAGCGGAGACTAGGAAAAATGCGACGTTTGACTGGAAAGCATAACGCCCTGAATGATATCTCACGATTGTTCTGCCCTTTGGACATCAAGATCACAAGATCCTCTCCATTTACACGACCCAGTATAGCAGCTCCAGCTCCTGTTTTGGTATCCAAACGTGGGAAAGGCTTGGTAGGCGAAACTCTGGTCTCGAAGCGCGAAATAATAAGCAAAGCAAGGAACACCATGACTTCACCTCTCGCCATAAAACTCCCGGGACACAACATAGGACCTCCACCAAAAGGCGAATAGTTCTTGCTTCTTAGCAACGCTGCATTACCCAGGAAGCGTTCTGGATTGAATGTCCCTGCATCGGAACCCCACACCTCCTCGTCTAATAGTAGTTCACTGGACGAGCATAAGAAACGCCCCGGCCGGCAGTCTTTCGCCTAATGCAGTGGTAGCTGGTCGTGTTGTCTTGCGATTCGATATAGGACTGTCAACGAGACGCAAAACTTCGTGGTAGACAGAATTGAGTCGCTTACAACGTGGCAGGTCGGAATGAAGGGTAGAAAGTGAGTCATAGTTTTGAGTAACGGGTATAACCATCTTCACGGATCAACCTTAAAAGGTTTGAATAGTATAAAATATATACGGATACCCAGAAACACAAACGCCACGTGTTCGTATAAGTTTATAAAAGAAGATAGTAGTCAAAGCGAAGTTGTTTTTGCTCACTGGCTCGGTCATTCGGTACTACTCACGTCCAATATATCATCGCTAACCACTTTGCGATATCTCGATTGCTAATACCACGTGCAGACATTTCCGTTTCAAGGGTGGTGGCAAGCCAGGCGGCATTGGAGCGCTGGTCCTTAGGCAGGGCAAGGTAAGCATTATGTCACAGTTAGGCATATCGCAAGGAACGTGTGCATAGAGTGTGGGAACTGTCAATCGTCTCGATGAGTCTAGCTCTAGAGATCAATGCTTAGGAAGTTTTATATATACTTGTGAGAACCTCCCAGGAAGCGCTCCCGGCAGCCCCGAAAAATCTCCGGGGTGTCCTAAAACAAAAAGTCCGGGAAGAATGCGTCCGGTATAGTTAAGGGCTTAATAATTGAGTTAGAAACCCTTATTTTGTAATCTATCTTTTTGTCGGCAAATGCGTTGCAATTCTGGAGACTGGGGGGAGGAGGTTGCTTGCTCTGCTGTCCTAGAACTAGGGGTAGGGGGGGAGCAGCCATATATAGGATTCAGCTCCTTTGTCCTTGCAATCCTAGGGCCACATCAAAGCCCGTTTGTTCCTTTCACCGCTCCTTCCAACAAATCACCTCAACTGCCGACACTTTTAGATAAAAAAAGATATTTCCTTAAATTTTTTTAATTCATAACTTTACTTATTTCTAAATTTATATATTAACGAAAAATAAAGTAACTAATACGAATATTAAATGCAATATTAAAAACATTAAATATATTTTTTAAATAAAGTAAATAAAGAAGTTATTATAACTTTGCCTCGTTATTACTAATAATAATAATAACGATAAATAATAATAATTTTTCTTTATTACTTATAATAACGAAAAACGAAAAATGGGTTTGCGTTTTACGTATTTATATTGCGTATATATATTTATTTAAACTTTAAAAACGTTATAACGTTTTTTATTTTTAATTAATATTAATTTTGTAAATATTTTATAATAGGGGGAAAAAATCGTAAAGTTAACATATAAATAGCAAATTATTATTCTTGTCGGCAGTTGAGGGGATTTCTTGGAAAGGCAGTAAAAGGAGTTAAAGGGCTTTGATATGTGGCCCTAGGATTGCAAAAACAAAGGAGCTGAAGGCTATATATAGCTGCTCCCACTCTCCAATTTGTTAGACAGAATCAGACAGCATCCCATACCCAATTGCAACGCATTTGCCGACAATTCTTAATAATATACCATATAAAAGAGCGGTATATATAAGCAAGCGGTATATATTTTTATTCAATTAACTTTTATTATATATTTTTCAACAATAATATTATAAAACGACTTATAAAAAAACAACAATTGTTACGGATTACGGTAACGATAAAATAAATAACGAAGGGATAATAACAGATAAAAGGTTTAATTTAAGTATTTTTACGTATTACAAATAGCTATATATTGGATACGTATAACTGTATAGAGATATAAGTTTAATTAATTAAAAACTATTAAAACTATGCGAGATCTATCAACCTATATATCTGAGGATCAGGTTGTGTAAACCACAACCTAGAAATCCCTAACAGGTCCCTTTTTTTACCGAAAAAAAGCAACCGTATAACGCGTAGTGTCGTGCCCAGAACACGGCTTAACATTTTATATATAAAACCAAACGTAAATCCTGTAAATACCAATGCAAATCCTGTAACCAAACGCAAATCCTATGAATACCAACGCAAATCCTGTAAAACCAAACATATCATCCGTAATCCCTAACTTATTAGGATAGCTGTTATCTACAATTATTATGGCCTAACACTTCTTGGCCTTTACGAACGGTCAGAAGCAAGGATTCTCCAACTAAGATCACGTACGAAGTTACGTAACGATTATTGGATAGTTGGGATAGCTAGCAAGTGCAGCTATTTTACGAATAGTTGGGATAGCTGGCGAATGTAGTTATTTATAGATAAAAGGAATACCTGACGAACTTAGTTATTTACGCTTATGGCATAACGTACTACACCAATGAGCTGTATATTTTTTTCACCATTCTAACTATTTAATTTTAATTACATATTTCTTAATAACCACAATATGGAACGGTTTATAAAAGAAGCGAAAATGAACCTAGCCGTTTAGGTTAAAAGGAAAAATCCGAAACTTAGTTATAAAAAGCTTAGTTCTATTTATGACGTTTTATTTATTACCTTAAGAACGCGAATTAATAGCAAACGCGCCCGATTCGATACCGTCCCCAGTTTGAAAAAACTAACGCCGACCGAAAAGAAATCGATTATCGAACGGATCCTTAACCTAGATACGCGAGCGTTTCCTGTCCGGCTTTAATACGTTGAAGATATGGCGAATTTATTACTTGCCCAGTGCGTTGCGGTACGCGTCGGGATTAACTGGGCGTCGAGATTTGTTAGACGGTAAAAGAAACTCCAGACGCGTTTAAATCGAAAGATCGATTATTAAAGGGTATTATGCGAAGATCCAGAGGTATTTCGTAAATGGTTCGAACTTGTTCGGGTTATAATCGCAAAATACGGTATTATAAAAAAGGATATTTATAATTTCGACAAGACGGGCTTTTTAATGGGGCTTTTGATAATATGCGATATGGTAATTATAAATACTGAAAAACGTAAAAAACCTAAATAGGCGTAATAAAACAATCGGAAATGGGTTATAGTAATACAAGCTGTTAATTCGTAAAGTTGGGTTATACCGTTATTTATTATTTTAACAGGGAAAACCTACCTTGGTTTTTGGTATTGCGATAACCCATTACCAGCCGATTGGAAGGTTGGTATTAGTTATAATAACTGGATAACGAACGAATTAAGTTTAAAATAAATCCAACATTTCGATAAACATACATGGACGCGTACGAAAGGAACGAAACGTCTTTTTATTTTCGACGGTTACGAAAGTTATTATTCGATCGAATTCGAAAAATACTGCACAAATAACGGCATTATTACTTTTTGTATCCCCGCGCATTCTTTTTATCGGCTTTAACCTTTCGACGTATCTTGTTTTTCTGTTTTAAAACGCGCTTATTCGCGGTATATCGAAAACTTAATACAACACCATCATACCCATATTGCCAAAAAAGATTTTCTCGCCGGCTTTTATAACGCGTTCCAAGTTGCCATGACGTCCGATAACATCAAATCTGGATTTGCGAAAGTTGGTTTTGTTTTATTCGATCCGAATAACGTTTTTTCCGAATTGGAAGTTCTTCCAGTTGTGCCTACGCCAACCGTTTCCCCGTTGACCTCCGCCGGTTCCATTCGTTCCCTGCCCGTAAAGATCCTTAAGAATATTAAAAAAGTAACAAGGTAAAAACGTTACTTACAAAGAAAAATTAGAAATTATTAAGGTGGTTTGTTAATAAGGGTTGTTAAATCGGCTGGTTTTTTGACAAAAAGTAACTTGTTATTTTTGCATAAAGTTGCTTTTTTTCGGGAAAAAAACGTTTAATTGCGTAAAACGAACCACATTTTAAGCAAACGTCGGAGGACTAAAAACAAACGTCTTCAAAAAGGAGGAACATTTATTATATAAAAAGGACAAGCTTTTCTAGCCTAAAAAAAAAAGGTGGTGAAAAAATGCAGCCAATAGCAGCTGGAGGGGGTCGTCGTAAAAAGGTTGAAACTAAGAAACGGAAATGTAACGTTTACGGCAGGCCCGGGCATAATGCGCGTACTTATGAAAAAGTTGTAAATACGTCTAGTAAAAAAGAATCCGATTAATTGTAATTAATGCGATATGTTATAGTTAAGTTATTTAGATTGATTGTTGCGAGGTGCCAAAAAGTATACAGCTTATTGGTATGTATAGCTTATTGGTGTAGTACGTTAGCTTTATTTTAATATATAAATACGTTTATTATTATTATATAATTTTAAATAATATTAGTTTATAATATAACTTAATTATTTAAATTAGTTTTGGTTGTTTATTATTATTAAACGTAATTAGTTTTATTGTTATTATTTAATTTTCTATAATATTATTATTAACATAAACCTGTACGATTAGGTTTAACAGTTGGTTAATTAACCTAGCTGTTATACGTTATAAGTTTTTATTTAGTAATATAGTTAAAATTTAAGCAATATTCGAATTATTAATATGTCGATTAATATACGAGTAATAATTACTTTTAAGCTTACGGTTAAGCAGCTTTAAAATAAAGTATAAAAGTTTAAGGCTATTACTTAATAACTTATTAATAAGGTGGTAACAGTTTAACAAGCCGGTTTTCGAAAGATAAAACTTAAGAAGTTTTAATTTTATAATAGGAAAAGGAACGTTTAAAGTTTCTTTACCTAGGTTCGGGTATATTTTCGTTTTAAGGAATTTACCAATCCGGTAAACCAGATTTTTGCGGTTATAGCTTGCTTTAAAAGGAAACGCTCTTGATTAGTTCGAGCCTATTATAAGGGACCTTTTGGAAAACGGAAAGTCCAATTAAGAAGAGACCACCCGGAAAGGTTTTTCCAATTACGTTAATTTAAAGATAAGTTTAAAAATAATTTCGAAAACCCGGATAAGGAATAAGTTGTAATTTAAAAATTTTTTAACTGCGTTAAAAAAAGACCAGTTTCTAAGTATATTGTAAAGTTTAGAAATTTTATAGTAAAGGCAAAATAGACGAACGATAAAAACTATATTTTAATCCAGATATTTTATGAAAGTTTAAAGAAAAACGTTAAGAATAGAAATGAGATTATTAAATTTTTACGATTTATAATATTCGATAAATATATTACGAAAGTAATGCTAATTAAAAACCGATAATTTAAAGAACGATAAAAAGGAGATATTTTATTTTATAGGTTAAATA
Organism: Monosporascus sp. 5C6A; assembly: GCA_004155035.1. Lineage (NCBI taxonomy): Eukaryota > Fungi > Ascomycota > Sordariomycetes > Xylariales > Monosporascus > Monosporascus sp. 5C6A. The sequence goes on along the minus strand of QJOB01000407.1, from coordinate 3,071 downwards.
TTTAAAGGTTAATTAAAGAAAAAAGCGCGAAATACCTTTTATCTTCTTATAGAATGGTTTCAAGCTTTATACATTTTAGTATTACTTAACGACGAAATATAAGCTAAATATAGTGTTATAATTGCGGCAAAATGGAATATGTTATTTAACGGTATAAGTTATTATAAAAAGCTGACAAGAAAGTACATTAAGCCTTAGTATCCTAAGGATTACTAAAAGGTTAAAATAATAATAAATAAATTAACATAATTTATATTTGTTATGATAACAAATAAGAAAAAGAACGATAGGGGCTATAAACGGCTAAGGTTTTTTTTAAAGATAGCAGTGGAAAAACAGGTTTAAAAAGCCTGGTACGTAAATCTTTATGCTGTTAATTGCAATTAATTTTAATGTTTTATTTATACAGAAGAAAAATAACGGGTTTATAAACGAATTATCCGTATATAGAAAAAAGGTTTCGATTTTTATAATAAAACAGGATATAATTAGGAAAATTAATAATGGTATTGGGAATTACGGGTTTTTAATATATAAGAAAAAGTCGAAAATATAGTATTAATATTAATATAGCCGGAAGGTAAGGGATGCTTTTAAGGAAACTTTATATATTATTTCAGATGATATGATTATTAAATTTAAAAAAATTACTTTAAAGATTTGTCGATAAATATTATTAATAAGTTATTATAGAAAGTTAGTTATAATCAACTTTCGAAATAAATTTTCGAAAACGAAAGAAATTGCGAAAAAAGTAGGCCAAATTGTTTAGTTAAAATTAACCGATTTCCTAGACAGAATAAAAGGCTACGAAAGCACTGGAAAACGACTTTACAATTTAATAGATCGGTTATACTAATAAAAGAAAAGGATTTTCTAACTTAAAACTTAATTACGCCGTTAAAAAAGCTAGATAAAGTAAATATAAAAAATATACGAACGATTTACTGAATAGGTCCAATAATTTACAAAATTCTTAAAAAGAAAGACGCTATTTATAACAAAGCCTTAAGATAGCAAAAGTTGGAAACGGTAATGAAAATTCCCTAAAATAGCTTTAAATACGACGACAAAAACTAATAATAACTTTTTTTATTACAAAGATACGAATTGGAATATATTAATATACCGTAATAGTAAATTGCGGAACTTTAAGCGTTAATTACATTATTCCGAAATTAGTAAATCAACTTAAATTACTATAAAGAAATAAAAAAAGCCCTTACATTGCCGAAAACGTCGAAGGCTAGGTATTTATCTGCTAATAAAAAGATTATATGCAAAATTAATTATTTCGATATTATTCCGTTAAGGGATTACGATATAACTTTAAAAAAAACCTATAATTATATTAATATAATCTTTTAATTAATAATAAAAAAGTAAAGAATGTTCGTATAGGAATATAACAGAAACCTTATCACTTAAAAAATATAAAAAAAGAAAAAGGCTTAATAAATATATTCGACGTATCATAATTATTATCCGGTTATAACTTTACGACATAAATAAAACTTTAAAATATTAACCCGAAAAGCCAGAAAAAGATATAGTTAACATATTATTACAGTATCGTAAATATAAATGATTACTTTAAAAAGAAACTTGACATAAAATTATTTAAATAAAATAAATAAAATTATAAAATAATTTTTAAGAAAAGTACCTTATTTAAGTTCTGTCTTATTTATAATTTAAACGAAGCAAAATTTTATATTTTACGTAAATATCTGGAAGATAAATTTCAAAAACGATAAATTTGACGATTTATATCTTTAACCGGATATTTCTTGTTTTTCGTATTAGAAAAGAATGGCAAGTTGCGATTAATAATAAATTATTAATTCTTAAAATAAAGGATCGTTTATAAAGAATTAAGTAATTTACCGGTTTAAATCTTAAAAATAGATATAATCTAATTTAAATTAAGTTAAGATACGAATACAAAACGGCTTTTAAAACGACATATAGATTGTACGAATATTTCAATTATTTTAACGGAACTTACGAACGTATTAGCAATTTGTTAACAAATAGTTAATTACGTATTTCGGAAATACTTGGATATCATTGTTATGTATTATTTTGATAACATTTTGATTTTTTTAAAGTTAAAGAAACCATATATAAAATACGTTTATTAAGATTTTTAAGTTTTACAAAACGTTAATTTATTAATTAACGCAAAAAAAAAGTTAATTTCTTATCTAGAAAGTAAAATATATAGGATATATTATTATTCCAAGATATATTAAAATAAATCCGGAAAAGATTATAGTAATTACCGAATAGTTTATATTTATTATTGTTAAAAAATATAGGTATGTATTAAATTCGTTAATTATTACCTAAAATGTATTATATATTTTAGTAAAATTACGATATTATTATTGAATTAAACTTTGGAAAAACAAGTTTTAGTAAATAATAAAAACAAAAAAGGCTTTTTAATAAACTAAAAACGCGATTATTAATGAACTAGTACTAATTATATACGATTTATCTTATAACCCAACAAGGCTTGGCTTCTCCAAGAACGGTCGGAATCTCAGGAGAATAAGCTCCGACGGTGACCCCAAGTCACGTAACCGGCTTAAAGGGCTTAACGGTCTTGGCACCTTAAGCGCCTTAAGCTATGTGGCGGTACTTAAAGTGCTTAACGGGCTTAAGGGTTTAAGCGCCTTAAGTACCTTAAGCCAAAAATAGGATATATACGTTTATTATCCTTTATAGTTTTTCATAGCACCAGCTTATAATATAACTTAGTTACTTAGATTACTTTTCGTTATCTGTTATTACCAGACGTAATTAGTTTACTTTTTATTACTTAATTTCTTATAGTACCACTGCTAACATAAACCCGCACGACTAGGTTTAATAGTTGGTTAATGTAACGAACCTGTTATACAACCACCTGGAGGTATAAGCAGTATCCGAAAGAAGGTAGGTAGGTAGGTAGGTAGGTAGGTAGTAGTATTTAACGCCGGGGGAACCGGGCGACGTCCTTTCTAGGTGACGTCGCTGTTCCTAGCCTCCCTTAGGGCATAGGGGCGTGAGTAGCTACTATACTT
>QJOB01000406.1:0-25148 GCA_004155035.1 Monosporascus sp. 5C6A | reverse complement strand
CCCCCCCCCCCCCCCCTTCTGACCCACACTTATACACAAACACACGGCACAAACACACGGCACACACACCCTTTCTCGTGTTGTATTGGGCAGTCTATCCATGTCAAGAGGACGTCTTGGTAATGACGCTACCCGAGCGAGCCCCGAAGGCGAAGAAGGTCCTTCATTGCCTTGATCGAGACAAGAGCGGCTTTCCCCTAATAGACACGTTGCAGCAACACCTAACCTAGGGGTCAACGTCACCTGAGCAAAGAGACTTGCGTAAGGTATTTATTATATTATTAATAGCATTCGGCCGGCCAAGTTGCAAAATCCGATGACATCGAGGCGCCATGTCCTCACGCAGTGTTCTTTTTCGCCACCTCAATTCTGAAGATAAAAGGTCCGGATCGCCGGCGATAGACCTCACCGCCTCCATCATCCCGCCCCATCATATGATCACGTCTCTTCGATATCACCCCATCATTCCCGTGAATAAATTAAGGACGCGCCTTAAAAAATGCCCTCCCTCTCTACTAGCAAGTCTTGTCTGCGCCAAAAATGACACAAATAGAAATGAAGTGCCGCTACCGCCGCCCTATCCTCCCCGTAACACAGCCGCCGCTGAAAGCGAGAAACTTGAGGAGTTGGTGACTAGTTCATCGCTGAATCCCGTTCTTCTTTCCCCATGTCTCGAATGTCGTGATTCCGTTCCATCGTACCTTAACATTCCTACCCCGAAGCAACGCCCTGCTACGCCTACGCTTTGCGAGTAAATTTCAACATCCCAGGCTGTTCCTTCAGATCTTGGTACAAATGAAGCAAGGAGGTGCATGGCTCAGCTTGTGTGGCTGAGCACCGATTCTTGAGAATTCAACGGACTTTGAATGTCCGAAATTAGTAGCGATACTGTAGCGGTTACGCTGCCCAGGAACGCCGGACTTAATATCAGAAATTGAGGAAAGCTGTGCACACGCAGAGGGTCTAGTCGTCCGCTAACTTCGCAAAATGTTTAGACCACAGCCAACCGACGAGGTTGTTAGGGTCGTCCTGGTTTTTGGCCAGCCACAGTTCTCCTTTTTCAGCGATGACATCGAATATCTGTGGGGTCGACATAGTTAGCGACAATCCCTTGACGGGGTAATCTTCGGGCTGCACATACTTCTCCTGCCTGGTATGTTAGATAAGGGTATCCAGCTTCGTGTTTGGTGGTTTCGATGTTAAATTCGAAAAGAGAGGCGGCGAGCCACAGCACATTGTAACCATTAATGGGGTTGCGATCCCGCGAAGAAGAACGAGATGATGCTAGAGACGGCCGTGGCTGGCGTTCTGGTGTATCAGAGAGGGGAAGAGCCGACTGGAAAAGGCCGGAATAGCGCTGGTTCTCTACTGCTTGATATGGAGAAGGGCGCGCCGAGTTGAGAGAACGGCGCGGCTGTGCGCTGGAATCTATACTTCGTCTTGGCAGAGCACCTGAGTCGTAGCTATGACCCGTACCAGGACGTACGGATGCCGCAGTGACGGAGCGAGGGCCCGCAGGAAATTCCGCACCTATTGGTGAACCTGATCCTGGGCGTGGGCCGTTAATGCCACTGTAATAATCACGATAGTAATACTGGTGTGGGCTTGGCATAGAACTGGCCGAAGCTGAGGGAGACGTCGCGACTTGGTTGCTTTGATGCCTCATGAAGTCAGGTGTCGGTAGGCTCGGAGCGATATCGCTATTCAGGGACGAACCCCGGTCACGGATAGATAGATCGGCTAGTCTAGGCCGCATCCTGTTCGCGGTATCCTCAGTGCTAGCTGATTGAGAAGGCCGGCCCCAAGAGGCTGGGTTGACGATGCCGATCGAGTTCATATGTTCTTCTTGGAACCTATAGTCACGTTGGAAGGTTGAGATGATATCCGTCATCTCTGGGACGTGTGGATCCTCAAGGACAGCTTTGACCTTTTCCTTCCAAATGGAGAACCATTGTGCTTGGATGTTCACAAAATTGCCTAGACAGATGTTGCCAACCTTTTCAGTAAGAGACGATAGTTTGGGAAGCTCTTTTTTCAATGCCTCGTTTAGGGCCTCGTACTGTTCCACGAATTCCGCAAGCTGTTTGTCGACCTTCTTGCCGTTCTTCGTGAGCTGGATAGACTTCTCGTAGTCCAGGCGGCGTTTGGCCCGCTTCTTCATTGCGAGCGATGGATTCGCGTACGATTTGATCACGAGTTCAAAAGGTTCAATGACTTGTTTCCGAACTTGTGAAAGCTATGCCCGGGTCAGTATTCCGTGCCCAGTACAGGCGAAGAAGGGTGTAAGTCTTACATGTTGTTCGAGCGCGACTTTCTCCACATCTCTCATCGACACGTTAAAGCGAACCCATTTGCTTTCGATCTCAGGATGGGGCGAGGGCTGCAGCCGCATAACTAGTTCCATCGATGATAGATACTGCAGGAACTCGTGAACGTAGGCACTGACTTGCCTCGTATAGAATTCAACATCCCGGAGCACGACTTGCAATCGAAGGTAATCATCGCCAAATCTCTCGTGGAGTTTGAGGTATTCTGCGTCTTCAGGTTCCCGATTGGACGCCGCTTGCAGTTTGTCAACCCGCTTACCGAAAGCCCTTGCGAAGCCGACCTTCATGTCAGATGATTCTTTGCGCTTCCTGCCGACTATCTGGCCCACGAGCTCAAAATTCTTCTTGGTCTTGTTGATATCCACAATAGCGTTCTCTAGGGAGCTCTTCGCCGACTCGAGTAGGGGGCGATCGGGGTGATCCGGGGGCGTCTCGTGGAGCAATTGAATGATCAAGTTGGGATACTTGGTGATTCTCTGCATCGGCTTGATGAGCAACGAATCCAAATTCCATGCTTTCGTCAGGTCTCTTGCGACCTCGTTGCACTCATTCAGCCACACTTTTACCGTCGGGTCTTCTTGGATTTGAATTAGGCGTTTGGCAGCATGGTCACTATTTTTGAGAAAAGTCTCATGGACCGCCTTCATCTTCTCCATGTTGCGGATGAAGATGGGACCCAGTGTTGTCTGTCTGTCGTTCTCGTCGTTCAGGTGACTTCCACCCGTCTTCGAGCCTGCTGATTGAGAAGCCGAGCTGTCTGACTGAGTCGAGCCGTCCCTTGGCAAATTTCGGTGCGTCTTGGGCGTGTACACACTTGATACTCCTTCCTTCAGCTCAGAAAGAAAACCAGAGTGGAACGCAATGATCTGGTCAGTATTCCGGAATATCAACTTGATGGTGGTATCATCCAGCTTAGGGCATGCTTCAGCCGTCCCCTTATAAATCTCTTCCACAATGTTCATATCTCTTATGAAGAAGGCCTCAGTGTCGATGAGTTCCTTGATGGTTTCAAGACGAGTAAATAACCGTTTTCTCTCAGGGGGTGAGAGTGTCTCGCCGTCCTGCATTTTGTCGATGCCCTCTGTCAGTGATTGCTGGCTGTCAAGGGCGGGGCGAATAGACTGTTCGTCCGAAACGTTGAGTGACGCTTGGTCGACAGATTGAGGTGCCGACACGGAATGGGAAAAGTCTCCGCTTTCTCGACAGTACCTATCCATGGAGAATACACTGCGGTCATCCTTGCTGGCACGCGCGTAGCTGCTCGGCCTCGTGTCGTCAAAGTATTCGCTCGCGGGTGCGGAACTTGTGACATCTCGAAATGAGGCGACGTCAGGAGGCGGCGGCGGTGCGTGATCCGGGATAATTGGAATAGAAGCCGGCGCAACGCTATTCTTGCGCGTAATGTATTCGACGGCGAAGCTATCGCCAGTATCTATTTCCGGAAGCTGGTGACCGTCGTCAAAAGCGAGTTCGGGATCTTGACAAGTTCCGTGAGGCGATAGCTCCGGGCTAGATGGGAAGTCCCTGGAATCTCGGTTATATTGGATGGACTGTGACCTTGAACCCATCTCTGATACCGAGGTGCTCTCACGATTTAACGAATCGCGTGGTAGCAGACTTCTGTCCAGAGCTCCGTAGATTGAATACGCGTTCTGGCTATCGAAGGAGTAGTCAGTCCAGACCGTAGTTTGACTGATTCTATTCTGGACATCCGCAGCAGTCCTGGGGATGGCAAGACTCTGGGGTACGGACATGGTCGTCCCTGGATCCGCAGTATAACGTGCGTCCTGTGGCGAATCATGTTCAGTAATGGCACTATCGTTGCTAGGTTCTGATGCGTCCCCAGTAGAGCCTCGAATGCGTGCTACCGATTCCTGTACACTTGGGCCAACCAAGCATCCCTCAGCCCTAGTAACTCCAGTCGTCTTATCGTCATCCAAAGGTATCTTCTCATTGCAAGGAAGTCTATGGTGCACATCAGGCTCTTCAGGTCGCGGAGCGGTATCTTCTTGCCCCTCTTCGCTAGCGGTGCCCCTAATGACAGATGCTTCTTCGTTTTTGCGATCCAGGGGTTGGAAATCTGAGTTGCGCCCAATGATAGTGACCGTAGTTTGAGACCGCGGCGTTTCGAGCGGCTTGAGCTCGTACTCGTCGTTATCGTTGAAGGAGCGAGAGCCCACAGGCCCCATACGGCTTCTCTCCTCTGTCAGGCCAGAGTCCGTGTATAGCGTGTCCGCCCTGGATGGAGCATCTAACGAGATTTTTATAGACATGCCGTCGTCACTCGACGATTCTTCGTCGAAAGGCGATCGGTATTCGGACCTCGTATAAGTTGGCTGCTGACCTTCATCGGCCTTACTCGGCACATCGACGCCCACTCGTATTGGGAGCTCCGGGAATGGTGGCTCAGTCTGTGGTTCGATGTCGAATTCAGTTGTATTCGAGATAGCCGAAGCGGGCGCCTCCTCGTCTTCAGCTGCGGTCTGAGCCGGAAAGCTGCCGGGAATACCGAGTGTGGGTGAGTCGTCGTGCGCTTTGGTAGTCTCCTCTGGTAGAACAACCGTCTGACCAGCTTGAACAATACTGGTGGTTATTGTCAATGTCGGTTGTTCTGTGATGGGAGCCTCGGCCGAATCTAAAGCCGGCACATCATCCTTCGTAAGTCCTTGCCACTCTCCGGGATCGCGTACTTGTTTCTCTTGATCTAAGCACCCATTTTCTAATTGCTCCCTCTTCTTGGCTTCTTGTTCGAGCCTTTCCTTCTCTCGGCGTTCCAGCCCCTCACGTTCCTGCTCCTCACGTCCCCGTTCAGCAGCTAGCGCAGCTTTTGCCGCTTTCGCTTCGGACTCGGTCTTCTTCCTCCTCTCTTCTGCCGCTTTCTTAGCGGCAGCTCTGGTCTCGGTCTCCCGAATAGATTTGGTGTACGACAATTTGATTTGCTCTCGGCGGGATTCAAAGTCGATTGGGCCCATTGAAATCTTCCTCCTTCCTGTGCCCTGCTCGCCAAGCCTCGTGCCGGTCTTGACTTCGAGTCTTGCAGGGGATCTTGCTCCCTCGCGCTCGACAGCCTTTAACCTCGAACTGGTGGTAGTCGCTGACGAAACGGGTTGGCGAGGTCGCGAGCTTCGTAGTTGTGGCGATAGCTTAGGCGGTGGAGCAGAAATATAGGCATTGAGTCTTGTGTTACCGTTGGGAGTGGCAGCGCCTGGCTGGTTTACTCGTTTCGGCGTAGGGACTTTTGTAGGCGTCTTGGATCGCGTAACAATCGTAGGCCTGGGCGGTCTCTCCTGGGCTGGAGGTCGCCTGCGAGTAGAGGGCGAATTGGATCGAGTTGACGAAGGACTAGGTAAATCGACAGGGCTACTTAATTTCCAGACCGCTAGGGGCAACTTCGAAGAGGGAGGTGTCTCTGAAGGGGTTTCGGGTCGCGGTACTTGAGGTATCCTCAGTTTGGGCAGTGGCTTGCTTCCCGCTAGGTCACTATGTGATCTGTTACGTCTCCTCGGCGGCCTTGATGGATCACTTGGACCGACGTGATGATGCGCCCCAGGGGAGTCGTCTGTGACGGAACGATACCAATCGCTTGGCGAGGCTGGTTCGGCATCAGCATGCGATAGACTTCGTTGATGCAGGCTTGGCTTGTGGAGATTCGACTCAGAAGTGCGCCTTGCTCTAACACCTTCAATCCCATAGCCTACCGTCCGCGAGTCAGAGTCGGCTGGCAATATCTCGCCAAAGAGGAGCCCGCGAGACTGAGGAACTGGAGGGATCGAAGTCGGGGAATTAGGCTGAGAGAGATCGACCATAGACTTCGACGCCGGCACGCGGGTGCTAACGGAGGCTTGAGGCTTGAATATGCGGCTAGCGAACGACTGTGGATTGTTAGATATCTGGTCTTCAGGAACCGACCTGTTTCGCTGCGTGGATCGCTTGGACGACGAAGCCGATCCTGGGTCAGGATTACAATAGCCCGAAGATCGTAAAGTTGTGTATGATGTCTGCCCAGTCGTAGGAGAGGTAGTCTTGGAGGGTCTGGTGGACGATGTCTCTCTTGTTGAAGCGCGCGGGATCGCCTTTCGAGCGACTGTGTGACCAGTTGATTGCGCCGCATGCAGGTCGAACCTTTTCTTCAGATCTTTAACGCTGGGTTTCTGGCCATGACCTGTAGGTCTATATTTTGCACCACTAGATAATACTTTGTCGTCGACGGGCGCAGAGACCGAGCGCGTAGAAGGCCTCAAGCCAGTACGCGTAGTAGTGACGTTAGGGTGTCTCGGGGTCGTGCCGTTTCCGTTTGATCGTAAAGAGGCGTTCTGGGTTTGCCTCGAGGTGGACAGAGTCGACGCCATTAGCTCCATGCGTCCCGGAGGGGCGGCTGACGTGTCGATACCGCGGTAGTTCCTGTAGAAGTCGTCAGGGTCAACGACGTCCAGGTCCGCTGGCAATAAGGCGGTAGCGTTCGCATTGAAAGCCTGAAGGTTGTTGTCCACATATGAGTCCACATATGGTATGTGCAAGGGGGAAAGTGGGCGGTGTTGACCCGAGGTAGGGTGGGTATAACCGTCGGATTGGATCAAAATCGGGGTTTGATGAGGGTTCTGCTGGTAAGGAGGGTGGTCCTGATAGCGGTGATGGGTATATTGCAGATCCGCCTGGGATTCGAAATGCTGGTGCTGGGCTGCCAACGCCGCTCCAATGTCAATAGACTCATCCTCGTCTCGATTGCCGGCCATGCTGGCGGCCCGTACATAACATGCTGAGCATTCAGGCTCCAAGTAAGATGTAGGGATCTATACCAGTGCAACCATAAACCAGCATGGAGCTAAGCGGTTCCGGATGGACAGCCGGGTCGATAGTAGGTCCAAAGAAGGCCTCAATGGTCGAACAACGCTATGGTTTGGTCGCCCTGGGCCTTTGAGAGGTTGTTTGGGCTCCAAGCTTTCCCCAGCCAAGGCAAAATGTGGTGCCAATAAGAGTTGATCTGTGCCGGCCGTATGTAGTGTAACGGGGTAATAGTGCGGGATTAGGTATGCGCAGTGGCGGCGGGCGTGTGGGGGGTGGGTGCGAATTGATTGCACACCAAGATCTGGTTGGAACTGTGAAGGATACAAAACTTCAATGGATGAGCTTTGGCCTCTTTTCACCGTCCAGATTTCGGAAAGCCCATCAAGGCGAGTACTGGATATCGTTCAGGCCCATGCGCAGGGCCCTTGAAGTTGCAGCAGCCCCAACAGGTGTTGTAGGTAGGGAGCAGTAGTAGCTGTGGAGTGTAGAAGCGCACTGTTTGGCTTTCTTGATGCTAATAGAGGCTGACTGACATGCGGGACAGGGTTTCTAAGCAAGATGTGCTGGCATGCAGGTCAAGTGGACGAGAGTGGAATATGAGCGGTCCCCTGCTTCTGCCAACCTGGTCGATTGCTGGAAAATCTCATACCGACCTAGTATACTATGTATGTCGGTGTAGCTGCTTGTCCGGCTATTGATTGAATGACTGAATTGAAACGACCGATAAACGAATGGATGAGAGAACGACGGCCTCTGTTAGAGTCTTGAAAGAACCTAACGTTGGCATTAGAATACATGAGGGAATATGGATGGGGCTGTCTGTTCGGCGGCAGATGGATGAACTAGACTAGGCGTTCGAAAGATAGCAAGGTGAGATCGGAGTAGGGATCGGAACTAAGCGCAGAATAGCCATCGTGCCGGCTTTTACCCCCTCTAAGCTATTAGCCCCATACAAAAAAGGCATTATATTATTTAGTTGGTATAATCAACATCGCACCTTATTTCTTCCTGTTGCAACCCCCAAATACCTGACTAGCCTCGCTACCAGGTCGCTGCCGCCCCCTACCGTCGCCTTGCTGTCGCTTTTGCCTATGCAACTGCGAAATAATTATACCTTTAAACCGGGCATAAATCGCCAACTCGATACTAAAAGGTCTCCTACGAAGCCCTGAGATATCCGCCTGTTTGGCTTTACTTCTTGCCCTTTTTGGTAATAGCAGGTCCGGAAAACGTTAATCTATTCCGTAATGCGCTTTCAAGGTCTTACTACTGGTATAAGATACGCATCAACGCATTTCGGCATCCTCGTAGATTTTCGAAGATTCGATTGCACTAGTATACAGCACGCAGTACGAAGGTTGGGCGCAAAAGTGTGCGACCATAGCTTGTTGGGCTTACAGTACGGACTGTGGCGCACCATACGTTATTTCCCGTTAAGTACGCTGTAATATAGGGGACTTCGGTTATAGGGGCGCTATTGAGACGCTAGAGGTACTCCTTAAATACTGTACTCCAGGGCACAGCAGCCACTAGCCTCATTTCGACTGTACGTCACTTGTGCTTTGTGGCGTACTGTGGACCCGACAAGCTATGGTCGCACACTTTCGCGCCCAATCTTCGTAGACAACACTAACACTAGTAGCCATAATATCCGGATATGTACCTAGTTGACGCCACCCGTATATCCGGTAAACTGAAGTACGGACAATACAAGTTTGAGACCACGACCTCAGAGGCTCAGGTACTAAAAGTTGAATGAACTGTTACCCAGCTACGCTTAAGGAACGCTTTGAAGAAGCAGCCTTGAGTCCGGTCCTATTTAGATCTGTATTGGGATGGAGCTGCTGTTCTCGTACCTACCTAGCCTACGTACGTAGTAGATGGCTATGAACCTGAGTGTAACTTGACACTTTCGTAGATTATTAGACTATACAAAGTAACCGGGATGGAAGTGCTATCGTGATGTATATTAGGTAACATCGAAGTCTCTAAAAGCCCCTCAACCCCTGGATCAGATATGCGTGCCGGGGTGGCGGAGATGAAACCCGATCGGATATCTTTCTGTCTGGTGAAACGCACACAACGGTGGGAAGATCTCATCCATCATGTGCACTACCAGACCACAAACGCAGTGTGCGGGCCACAGTGGGGACCGAACAGCATATAGACTATGTGCCCGACATAACAACGTTCCTAGTAGTTGGGAGTAACTTATAGGTGAAGCTGTACTGGACTACAGGCATATTCACTCAGAGCTTGCTCATACCTCTAGACCCCATGCATGAAGTTGTGCTACCGACTTTCTTCTTCACCGCCGGGAAACATTTACCTGCCCCGGTGGCCAGGTCTGCCGTAGCCCGTCGAACCCTCACGTGAAGAGCAATATCTCGAGTATTTCGAAACGGTGCTGCCCCCAGCCCGGTAGACTGCCCGGGCAAATCAACAGTCGCCACCCCCCCTATCTCGATATTACCTGGGACGAGCCAATTCAAGTTGTGGCTAACAACTGCACGATCCATTCGATATCTCCAAACGCGCACCTGCATGGCGTTTCAGAATCTTGGGAAAGGCGTCCCGCCACCTAAAACCATGATCCCATGCCTACCAATTAAGTCGAGATTGGTTCTTCTCATTGTCATGCGAGCTCTCGTGTTTCTATACCTGGACCCGTCACAAGATTCTCGCCGTCAGGAAGACGGTTGTCCAGAGTGGTCATAGTGAGCTCGAGTTAATAACAAAATGCTAAAAATAGAGGGAAAGGGTGCTTTCGGAAGCATGGCAGCAATCAGTACGCCTGCTATGTTTATGTCTCTCTCATAGAGACAGTTAAGTCCTTCTTTCCCACCATATCTTAGTATCTTCCGTTGCTGGCGAAGCTTCGAGGGATCTGCATGGGGACGTATTATAGCACCATTAAATTAAACTTAAAATTAAAATTAAAATAAACATAACATACTACTAAACACATTAGAAATGCAATATGAGTTGCTTAACTAGTATTAGAATAAGTGTTGATGTTTTACATTAAAAGGAAAAAGTACAATTCCGGAAGTGGGTCCATCATCGGCCAATAACTGGGGACACCAACTAGGTAAGTACATTAGGCGCATACAGTACAGCCGACAGCTTCCGATGTCATTTGCGCCTACTGCTGGCTTCTGCACCGGCAGTACGCGCAACCGCACGATACCTACATCATCATATCATACTGTAGGGAGGATTGATAGTGGCTTGCTGCGACATACCCGTATCAGGATTTCCCGCTTCACTCAAGATGGACAGACACGGCTCCCCTGGCCTGGGCCCGCGTCATGACGCCGCATCCCGAGTCCAGAAACCCGAATCTGCTGCCGACAAACTTGCCGCCCTCAAAGCTCGTGTATCCGCAGCTATAGGGACCAGCAAGGCCAAAGGCGGGTTGAACGTCGACCTTCACCCAGCCCTGGCCGCCGCCACCCCCTCGTCTCCCAGTAATGCTACAACTACCGCTGCCACCATTCCTAGCGCCAGAGGCGGTTTGAACGTCGGTCTCCATCCGGCCCTCCAAGACCTCAACAAGCCGGCTAGCTCTAGCTTATCTAGATCTCGTGCTCGCAATGACCACAAGAAGCAGAAGACTCCCGACCTCGCCAGTCCCTCACAACAAGACGTTAAGAGCAATCCATACTATGACCCGAACCTGAGCGGCCAGGCTGCCAAGCCACGACACGCCCGCCAGCTTATCTTCAACCAGAAGGGAAAATATATCGCCCAGGCAAATGCTCTCAGGCGCCAGGCCGCTCTTGAGGCGCTTAAGAAGAAGATCGCCGCGCAAACCCGCAAGGTGAGAATCTGCAGTCGCAAACTGAGCCGGCTAAGCCCTGTGCTAACTCTGGATTTCCATCTAGGTTGGAATAGACGAGGATATCGACGTGGAAAAGAACTTCGTCGTCGAGGCTCCACCAGAAATCGAGTGGTGGGATGAAGGCTTGGTGGATGGGAAAAGTTACGATAATATCGAGGACCCGAAAGCCCTCAAGATCGATACTCCTGATACCATCGTTACTAGTTACGTCCAACATCCCGTAGCTATCGAACCGCCACAAGACAAGCTCGCCCCTCCGCCGAAACCCATGTACTTGACGCAGAAGGAGACGAAGAAGCTGAGGAGACAACGTCGCATGGCTGAGATGAAGGAGGAACAGGCTAAGATCCGCTTAGGCCTGGTTCCGCCTCCCCCCCCAAAGGTGCGTATCCCCAGGGTTATAATCCGTGCAGCACCTATCCCGCCAGCATATATTGCCTGGCATCGATTTGTTCCGGTGTCCCGTGGCGGTTTACCCCAGACTTCTGTTCTGCATCTAGTTTTGCTGACTTGAGTCTACGAATTTAGGTGAAGAAAGGCAACCTGTGAGTATCCTTGGACCATTATTTAGAAAACAAAAGACGACAGTTTACTGACGATTCTACTAGGATGCGGGTATTGGGCGAAGAAGCTGTGAAGGACCCGACGGCCGTCGAGGCGAGAGTGAACCGCGAGATAGCCGAAAGGCACACGAAGCATATCGAGACGAACGAGGAGCGGAAGTTGACCAAGGAGCAGAGGCACGAGAAACTCGCTGCTAACCAAGAGAAGGACGCCGCCAAGGGTCTGCATCTGCTTGTCTTCGTCATCGACAGCCTGGCCAACGGGCAACACCGGTACAAGATCAACTTGAATGCCGAACAGCTAGGGCTTACCGGCATCGTCATCATGCATCCGAAACGCTGCCTGGTCGTGGCCGAGGGTGGTTCCTGGGCCGTCAACAAGTACCGCAAGCTCATGCTCAACCGGATCGACTGGACCGAGAACGCGCCGCCTCGGGACCGGGACAGCAATGCCCAGAACGACAACTACAGGGAGTGGCTGAAGGCCGAGGACGAGAACGGGAACCTGCGGGACCTGGCGCTCAACAAGTGCCGCCTGCTCTTCGAGGGCGACGTGAAGGAAAGGGGGTTCCGCAAGTGGGGGAGCAAGGTGTGCGAGACTGATTCCGAGGCCAGGGAAGCGTTGCAGCGGGCCAAGATGGACAGTTTCTGGCAGCAAGCAAAATCGCTCCAGTAGAATCAGCTAATTGGCATGATTAACCTAACACTCTGTATAATGTGTGCCTCATAGGGTAAGCGTGTATCGCTCTAAGCCTGGTTACGTTTGAGACTTAATCATGGACCTGGCTCGATGTAAAAATGGTTTCCTGTGCTCGATGGAATTCTACAGACCAAGCAAGAAGTCGCTAGTTCCCTTGTCGTTGTACAGGCATATATTAACGCATTATGAGCTCCGCCGCAGAGCCCCCGTTTTAGCCCCAGTATTTAAAGGGGGCTAGTAGATAAAAGAAAGACAGTAAACAACAGATACCTCAACCAAGTTCCATCATCTCTTCGAGGTCATCCTCGTCCATATCGTAGTCCTCGTCCATCGCCGGCCGGCTCTCCTGTGCTCTGCGCATCGCCTCCATGGCGGCGAGGTTGCCGTCCTGCAGCTCCTTGATCCTCTCCTCGTCCTTCTTCTGCTGGTACGCCCGGAGGTCCTCGAGGCTCCACATGCTGATGCCCTCCTGGTCCCTAGACTTGAAGGGCCTCGCCATGTCGCGCAGGAACCTCTTGGCCGTGATGACGCCCATGTCGGTGCTGAGGTTGCTGTCGACCTCCTGCATGGCCTCGTTGATCCACTTGGGGAGCTGCTGCCGCTTCTTCTGGAACCTCCGGTCCGCCAGCACCATGATCCCGTAGTCGTCCTTGCCCCGGAGCACACGGCCGAGGCACTGCGCGGCGTGGCGCATGGCGTCGAAGGACAGGAAGTCGTTCTCGCGGATGCGGTACGTCTCGCGCAGGAACTCGAGCCTTGCCTTGAGGATGCGCGACTCGGTGTACTGGAACGGAACGCCGATGCAGAGCACCGTCCGGCCGTACTGGTGGTCGAAATCGATACCTTCCGAGACCTTACCACGGGCGACGCAGAGAAGAACGGCGCCTCTGCCGTTGCAGCAAGCCGTGCGATATGTCTCGAGCGCTAGCGAGGTCTCTTGCGCATCGGGCGTCTCGACCAGAATCAATTTGTACTTCCACACCTCGTCCAGGATTCCCATGCCCTGCCACATACTGATGATAGATTCCATGTAGAGATAAGAGGGGAAGAACACGACCATGCCGTCGGGCGTGATCTTCGCAAACTCTGTCAATAGGTTTCCGTAATTGCGGACCACGCTGGGTTCGTTCCTGACTTGGAAGCTAGTGGATACGGGTGCCTGGTCGCTCCCTCGTGTGATGATCATAGGCAAGAATGATCTCCTAGCGAGCGTCATCGTATACGACTCTTGGACCACGGTGGAGAACCCCAGCATCTTCGGATACATCTCCAAGGGCGAGATGGTACCTGAAGTTATGATGACGGAGCTAAACCGATCAAAAACCGGTTTGATAGCGATGGCTGCATCCAGACATGTAAAGTGGAGCACTGGATTGGGCACCTCGGCCGTGTCCGACTCGAAGGGTTCGAGAATCAGCAGGAAGCCTTTCTCATAGGTAGCGACTAATGTGGCGAACGTGGCAACCTCTTGTAACGGTTGATAGTCTTCGATGTTAGTCAGCTCGAGGGTCCTTACGAGAGACGTTAGCCTCTCGGCGCAGAAGCGCAACGGCTTCTTCTCGATGAAGGTGTGCTCTTTGAGGTGCGCTAGGAATGACGGTGGTGTCTCTGAAATGACCTGGCGAACCTTCATGCGCGTCTTGAGATACTCGATGAAACGCTTTAAGAATGCCGTAAAATGCTCTGCTCTTCGAATATTGCCTGGAACCGCCTCCTTCAGCAGATCGTCAGGCAAAGCAGGGTTCGCCATGAATGCATCCTCCTGACGAGCCTCATCAGCGTCGCGTAGACCTTCAACTAGCTTTTGGTATTCGTTCTCCAGCTGTTCCCGGTCCGTCTCCTTCATCTCGGTGATCTTACGCTCTAGGTTTTGCGCTCCTCTTGTGGCCTTGCGCAACGAGTCCTCGGTGATGTCAGTGCTAAGAGACTCGATGCAAACATTGTCAATGTTGTGCGCCTCGTCAAATACGACGATGCAGTCCTTGGAGAACTCCTTGGACACCCGCTCTGCTATCTTGGGGTCTAGCAAGTAATGATAGGAGTAAATAATGACGTTACAGTACTGCATCTACATCACCTGAAGGGTAAGCAGGAGTCATCGTTTCGGCTCGGGGCGACACAGGGAGAAACGTACCATCCGCCTGGAGGTGAAATAGGGACATTGTTTGTGCTGTTCACCGTACCTCAGCAGGTCATCGAGAGTCCATACGCCATTTGGAACCAAATTGTGCGGTTCCAGTAGATCCAGATTGTCATGATAGATGCAGGTGTCGACACTCTCACCCTTATCCTTCTTTTCTTTGATGAAGCCGGCGGTTAGACTACGGCATCGCGCGTCCACGACAGCACCGCTCTTCTCTCTCTTGACCGAGGGATGGAGACACAGGTTCTTGCGGCTGGTCAGACCTAAGCCCCGGAAGTCTTCAGCATAGCCCAATTCTTCGGCACGGAACTTCATGAGGGCCTTAAGCTCAGCCAGCGCCTTCTCGATCTCAGACATGGTACGAGAACAGTAGATGAGTTTCCGATGCTCGGGATAGTGCTGCTGGTAGGCGATGATGAGCGACAGCAACGATACGGTCTTGCCCGTACCAGAAGGCATCTCCAGCACACAATGACCACCAGCATCCAGCGTCCTCTTTAGGTCGCACATGTAGTCATACTGCTCTGGGTATATCCGTGGGTACGGAAAGAGCACCGGGAGGTCATCGATGAAGAACTTCATCCTTGCAGTGTATTCTAGGGGAAGTTGCGATGTCTATGTTGTAAGAAATAGGCTCAGGGAAGGGTCATGGCCCTCTCGTGACGACTGAAAGTCGAGGAGGCGAAAAATTACAGGCTTTTTCCAGGCATCGGAGGGAGGTCAATCTCTAGCTTAAGAGGTGCGATGGTAAGTTTCCTAATTGCCCAAACTGTTTACATACGAGCCATGTGGTAGAGACGAGTTAGCGTTACTAAATAACACCTGCTTACCTCGCCGACGACCACTGTCTGCATGGCCTTTTTGGATTGGTCTAGGTATCGATCAATGGCTGTTGTTGCTGCTATCGTGATGTTTGTTGTAGGCGTTGCCACACTTACCACCACTTTAAAGATCAAAATAGTAGTGGTCCATGCGGCTACATAGAGTGCAGCCACCTTATCAGCCACATCGGACAACTTGGTCCGAAGAACCTAGGTCGGGCACTGGAGGGATAAACACCTCTCTACCTTGAATACCTTGTTATACTCACATTGCCGCCTCTTAGCTGTTCAGCCCCAGGTCGTATTCACATCTCCTAAACGCTGCCGAATAACCGATGGATGACCTCCTGTGAGCAAAGTAAGGTATGTGTACTGCACTTGCACCTGCTTGTGCCCTATCGCCTGCACGACCCGTTGAAGTTCAAATAAAGTTCGGAAGCCAGAGCATGGGTGCGGCGTGTCCCTATTCGGATCTGAACCGAGAGGATCTAATCGAAACCGATGAAAATGCGGCCGCTTCTGGGCTTGGCTGAATAGCCTGTCGGGACCATCCCGGGTCTTGTACGACTTCGAGTCAAGTATTCTGATAACTCACCTCGCCGATCCAAACACCCGGAAACCTTAAACCTGGCCAGTTTATCTACTTGACCGGGTAGACGAATCTGCGCAGTAGTCCGGTAGTATAACGCGGATACGGACGTGATATGCTAGGGGAAGTTTGGCGTAACAAAGATATTAGCTAGATATATAGACCCAAGGCCGAGCCCGACTATCTCTCGTACTGGCCCGCTTTAGCCCCGCGAACATCGGCTTTGATCAGCACCTAGCCATAACCCTATTACCGATGTGGCTGGCAGTGTACTCTGTAGGGCTGATCGGCTGCTTCCAGTCGCCAATCAGAGAAACCCCCCACGAGAGTAACTTTCTCTAAGCTTACGCGATTCATCCTCGAAGGGGGAAATTAGAGGTTCCGCATGTAGCATTTAAAATGGGTCATAGACCATAGCCGCATAGTAAGGTGATACAGAGATTGAGATGTAAAAGTGTGTACGCATAATGAGATGCAACCACCAACTTGCATATATACCCGTGCCGGAACTGGTTGAGACGAGTTCCCATCCTGAAAACTTGCATGTAGCATGCCGCAACAGGTATCCAACTAGATGGAGGACCTTGCAGATATCCAAGCACCCCAGATGACTGGCTCTGTTGGGTCTGCAGACCATGGACTTCACGCTGTTGAATCCACGAGTCACTGTGATTGCCGATATATCCGTTACAGAATGGATGCGGTTTTGCTGAAACATGTGAACGATTTTGGACACACGACACTAACAGCTTCTTACTCAGCTGTATAAGCTCTAGGAGACACAATCTTTCCCTAGATAGATACTAAGCGCCTCGGGACCGATCTCGCCGAATCGACTGCAGCAGTAAGAATAACGTCATAAGTCCGTCCGGAGATAGCAGCGGCTTAGTACTATGATGCACAACGCATCCTTATCTCAAAATTCAGGGCAAATTCGTGCTGTTTCATCGTCACCAACTGCATTGCTAGCTGGCTGTACTTCAAGGCCATGATCGGAAAAAGGTGATGGCATTTCGTATTTACGAACCATGCATCATTGAGCCTGCGACAGGCCAAAACTTCCAACCGGTCACCTAACCTGCTCAGTTGCTAATGCAACATACCAATATGGCCCATGATGATCTCGACGGTCACTCGACGGTCATCACAAACGATGAGGCAGTTACATGCAGAGGGATATGATCCAACGCATTTTGAATACTTACTAGGTACATATCTAGGTAGGTACCCCGGGAGCCGGCAATGGCGTGCCGTATATTATCGCTTCCTGGAATTAGCATAGCCTTCCGAGTAAGTTTTAACAGAATCCATTGATAATACTCTACTAACCAAGCATAGGACGACTGACGTCTACGTCTTTCTTGTATACCCAAATCTAGGCAGGGTACACACGCGGTTCCCTTAATATCATGGCAAAGAACCGTGCAGATGGGGGCACCGGTGAATAGATCTATTTTTATCGCTTAGGGGCTCGTGGCACCGCAAGATTCAGGTACACCAAGGTACGCATGCGAGATCCGTGACCCAAACGGCCAAGGCTGACTCTTGACAATAATCCTTGCCGCTGGGGACCACCTACGTTCGGAAGCAGGTTTACCTAAACATCAGAATTGCAGAGCTCAACTTGCGTTCAAGGAGAGAGCGGCTCGCACCTAATACACTTAGTAGGACGCCTGATAGATACGGGATTTGTATCATCTTTCAGCTACCTACATAGGTAACTTACCTAGCAGGCTAGGATAGGCTCTTCATCGAAGCAAGTTATAAGGTGCCAACGCGAATTTCCGTAGAGTTCGGTTATAGTTGCAAGTCAGACTGTTCTTATGACTGCCTGACTGCGTATGGACTTCTCGTACTTGATCTCTGTTACATGTGTCATCTAAAACTAGCAACATTGCGTATGAGAGTAATCAGTCAGGGAGTCAGCTAGAATTGCTACGTGCTATATCTCCTACTTCAAGAAGGCTGATTACAGACCATGGTGTAGGTGGCTGTAGCCACAGGTTAAAGTCATTGCTCCTCTAATGCTCATTCTACCTACCCTCCGTTCAACCGCGTATAACCCCATTGGGGTCTGTTGGTGCCGATTCGTCGGGCGATACTACAGGTAGCAATGATGCTGAGGTCCTCCAAATCGAGGCCATAGCGTTTCGGTCGCTGATTGTCTATGTGAATTGGAAATATTGTGTGGTAGCTAAATGCGTGGTGCTTAAAGTGTACCTAGAGGGTGCGTGAGGATGGGGTCGGCCATCTCTGCAGCCTCGACGCTTTTCCACGCCATGTGCCTGAGTCATCGTCGTGATGAAGAAGGTATACTCGCAATCGCCCCAAACGTCGTCTGGCAAGCAGTGCCCGCATGCGGATAACGCTTCACTGTCCGCCATTTGCGCTTCCGGATCCGGAATACGCCTGTCAGAGTCCGTTACACTCGAAGTCCCAACAAGCAGAGAGGAAGAGGCTAATCAAAGGGGGGGTTCGGCTCTTCAGCCCCGCAGGGCTGCGCTAAAGTTCCCGTTCCCCAACATATCTAACCGTATATAGTTATTTCGCACAATGTACAAAGATAGTAGGCCTTGTTATATGCACTTAACGAAGCACTGCCCCATTGCACTAAAATATGTTGTTGGTAGGTCACACAGAGTAGTAGCACATGATAACATACGACGTCAAGTATTCGAGGCTGGACGAGCTTCTGCCGTTAACGTACTCTGCGCTTCTTATACTCAGTAGGTAAGGAAGGGAATAGATCACTCCGTATCGTATCATATATCATCCATTGTGTTTAGCCAGATGCTAGCATGGCCAGAATCACTTGCGAACCGACCAATCATGAGAACCTCATCGTCCTTCTACATATAGTAAGGAAGCACCATACCCATTTCAAATCTGGGGTCTTCACAGTTTCTCCACTCAACGCTTTGCTAGTGTAGATCGTACTTTAGGCAGCTCCTTAGCAGCCGGGTAGTCGTTACTTCAAATCCTTCTTCTTCTGCCGTTTTAGCCAGAGCTGAAAACCTGTTTTTGTGCCTGTTATAGCATCTTCAAGCATGGCGGTTGCATGGAGGTTGCATGGCTGCTCTTGGGTTCCAATCTCCGCCTGTGGCTCACAACCAACAACATTATCACCGTCATTGTCAGAGATCTCACATACATAGCAACCCTACCCACCCTTGCTCACGTCTAGGGTCCTAATGAGGCTTTGATGACCCACTCATTCCTACGAAGATGCACCTTCTGGCAAGGAGTCCCGGCGCTCCAATCAGCCCGCGTCAATGTACCCGGCAGCTAACCTCTGCAGGCGGACAGACAAGCCGGACTACCTGATACCAGTGTCACTTGTATCGGCCAACGTACACTCCCAACAAGGCCAGGCCAAATATGTCTGTAGCATTGTAAATAGACGGGGCCTCCTGTGCTGTCGTGAAGGGGCAGGCTGTGGCAGTTCCATGAGCGGGTAGCTGTTCGCGTTGATTCGGTACACTACCGACTTGCAACAAACTTTGGTCGCCGTTGGAAGCTTCTTCTCGCCTCATCTGCCCTGTGACTGTTATGGACCAGTAGCAGTGGTCAGAGAATCCACTTGACGCATTGCCCTTGTGCCCTGATCGGTTCTCCACTGCTTGGTATATCCACCCCTCCCCCGGCCCTACACTTACCTAGGGGGAAGTAACGCGTGCCTTGGATCATCTTCTCTTTGGTCTTTTACGAATAGCTATTTCAATGTGCACCGAAACCCGGCTCTCTCACAGAAAGTCTTGCATGTGGCATATAACTATGTTAGCATCCCACCTTCTCGGCACCGTGACATGTAGATGCCAACCAGGCTCCAGGGAGACCACAGTCCAAACACCTGGGGGCATAGCACTCGTATTGCGGTCGTGCTACATCGGTCGGCCTTATCATCAGCAACTTAAATTCGAAGCCGCCGCCGCCCCCTGCCCGCCTTGACCAAGGCGCTCTTATAACTGCGTGATGGAATTCTCACCTCCGCCTCTAACCTTGTCGCCTCGTTCTCCCCCTGAGACATTGTATTCGGGAAGTCCAACAATAGACTACCTGCAGCCAGGTTTCATGAGAAGTCACCAAAAGATCACGAACTTATACGGGCAGTCTTGTGCCACGTCGTCTTCCGTCATGGATGCGCAGAACCCACTACCGTCTCAAGATACAGCGACTCCGCATGAGTTGTCTGCGAGTACCGTGCCTCAGCCTTTACCAGCATTAAGCTTGCCGAACATTCTCTCGACAGAGTACGATCCCTTCGCCAACTATGAGCCCGGCCCAACCAGCCACTACAGCCATGATGTGTATACTTCGCAGCCGTCCCAGGGCTCGATCGTGTCTAACAACTCCTCGCTAGCCGGGACGCCTTGCCGCTCTCCGGAC
This sequence comes from Monosporascus sp. 5C6A, assembly GCA_004155035.1. Taxonomy (NCBI): domain Eukaryota; kingdom Fungi; phylum Ascomycota; class Sordariomycetes; order Xylariales; genus Monosporascus; species Monosporascus sp. 5C6A. The sequence continues at coordinate 4,990 of QJOB01000406.1, read as the reverse complement.
CTGGTGGGAAGGTATGGGCATCCGTATCCCCGGATGGCGACACCTACAACGCGAACCAAGGCGGACGGTGTCGTTGATTACGCCAGAGCGTCTGCGGCGTCCCAGTATCCCTCACCTCGCTCTTCTCATGCCGTCCCGACGGGCTCGAACAGCTACGCGGGTGATAGTGTCAATCCGGGTTATCTAACAGAGTTGTCTTCGACGACGTGGTCAAGATCTGAATACCTCCCACTCGAGCCGGAACACCCTCCCACCGGTACTGGGGGTCTCGGATCTACTCTTCTCCCGAGCAGGCGACTGACCCGAGCGCAACGAAACCAGAAGAAGCCCCGGAAATGTACCACGAAAGAGGACGCAAATTTTGAATGTGAGGTCGAGGGATGTGGCAAGCTCTTTAGCAGAAGCTACAACTACAAGGCTCATAAGGAAACACATGACGAGAAGCGGGAGTACCCGTTTCCTTGCACGGTGCCCGACTGCAAGAAGAAATTCGTACGGAAGACAGACCTTCAGAGGCACAATCAAAGCGTCCACATGAAGGAAAGGAACCATGGGTGCGACTACTGCGGACGCATGTTTGCTCGCAAAGATACTCTTCGCAGGCACGTACCTTCTTGAAAGAACCCCCCTTTCCCCGGGGGGGCCCACGTCAGACCCCCTTGCTAACTTCTCATAGGCATATGGAAGACGGCTGTTCCAAGCGATTCGACATTGGGATTCTCGATATACGCGGTCAGAGCCACGATGTTTGCAATCCCAGTATGAGACAATTTGTGCCTCCGCCGCCTCACCTGCCTTTCCGATCGAAATCTCAGACGAGGAGCAGCGTCTATCTAAGTCATACGCCCTCGTTTGCGGCCAACAGATGAGGACATGACATGTATACATTAAGGCTTCCATCAGGTTTCATTGTTCCGTATTTGGAGTCTGCAGTGGCAGGCGGCGGGACGGATGAGCATATCGTAACGCCTGTGAGAACCGCACGGCTGTATTTCTGCGTAGATTCTTGGGTCTTGGGGCTAAACAAGTCCTAAATAATGTACGAGTATTGTCATGATCTGCTACGGCGGAGGGTATGTGGGATAGACGGCGTTCAAGGGTATTTGGGTACAGAAAGCGAGCTGCATGTAACACTAACTGCTCCGGCCTAAAGCGACTCACGACGACAAGGAAAGGGTTATGGGTCCAGTGATCCAAAAGTAGGAAATTTGTTCACCTGATTTGCGTCAATCAGGGGCGGGCAGGAGTTCGCGAACTTGGCACAGGAGCTTTACTTTACTTGAGCTAGCTACGCAGTAAATAAAGCCGAGATGGCCTGATTGCAAAGCCACTTAAATGCTACCTTGACGATATCCCCTTTCTTTAACTCCGGGTTGTAATAGTTTGGACCATGAACAGAAACCCCTTACATATATTTCGCATGAACCAATGATAGCGAAAAGGCCATGGTCTTTCTCCTCCTCCAGCAGATCGTCTTGACGCTACGAAAGCTCGGAAGATGTCAGATCCTTGTTTTGTCGTTATTACGATTTCTTATTCAGCGGGCCCAACTACCTTTTGACTTCAATCTCATACTATACGGCATAACGCACGGTGTTCTAATTGATAAAGCTGATCGGCATTATTATATAGCTCAGTCCGATTTGCAAGGTCCCTTTATCACTTTTTTTTTCCGCCGTACGAATATGCTACTTGTGGCATGAGATAGCACCTGTAAAGGGAAGTCTCCCAAGGACCTATTTCTGTGGACCGTACTAACATAAAACAAGGGTTATACTATACACGCTGCGGGTTGGAACAGGGTAGTTTCGGACCGGGCGCCAAGGACCAACATACAGCAAGAGCTACCATGAGACTTGTTAGTGGCGGGGCTGTAGATGCATTTTCACCAACACTGCATCCCTAACAATACTACGCACGCCTTAGTAGGATCGCACCAACCAACTCAAGTAGGTCCACAGGACTCGGGCTCCTTATAAGTGAGGATGATCGAAGGGCTCATCATACGATGACCATGTCGGAGAGGATAGTGGTCGGTACTTCACAGTTTAATATTAGGTAGCCAAACGGGCTGAAAAGAGTTACTTTGGCAAGTCATCTGCCCACAGACCCCACTTAAACGGCGATCTAGAAACCCCGCGCTAGGTCAAGAAATAACCGCTAAGAGCCCCAGCAGGCCGTGGACAAAATAATTGACAGGGCCCCCCTCTTCGTTAGAGCGACTTATGCGGCTGCAACTGTTTGCAAAGACTGTAAAAAGTCAACCAAAATGCTTACAAAGAAATTCTCAGTATTGTCGATTTAAATTTTCATTAACCTATTAAGTGATGTATATTCTGAAGTCGGCAGGTATAAATGGCTTATCCATTGATATCACTTTGCTGATGTTAAGGGGGTAAGAGTAAGGTGCGATAATTATTTCGTCCACGACCTGCCTAGATAAGGACGATGCATTAACATGCGAATATCTACGTTTAATGTTCTGTAGTTATTAGTCTCAATTCCAAGCCGGATACCTAGTGCTGCAATTTCGGGGACCCAAAGCTATGGCTCCTGTGCCTAAGGGGTCTAGCCTCATGCATACTACCTTATTGGACCCCATCGTACCAGATCGACGCTAGAGAAACCCCCCCTTTACAGGGACCCTCGGATGAACATCGGGCATGGGAGCCACCCCAGTCTATCTTGGGCAACTTGAAGCTATCTACGATACATATCACACATATGGAAGCAGATGGATACTTGTACATACTAGATCACCATCCGTAACAAAGCTTACCCTTTTTCTCGGCCTAAAAATCATGGGTAAATATGGAGCAATCGTATATTAAAAAGCTGCGTCCGTGTTCTACAGCCCCCGCGCAAGGTAAGCGTATAGCCTAACGTGCAGAACTATGTATGATCCGAATACTACATGGAGGCCTCGCTAGAATCATCCATCATGTTCCACGTAGGTATGGGGCGATAGACTTATACGTATAGTTACATACGCAGTAGCGTTACGCCATTAGCCGATGATAACCTCAAACGAATTCAAGATTTGTCATCTATCCTTATTCAAATGCTATAACGGACGGGCGACAGAGCACTGGACCGGGTACACATCATGACTACCTGGATATTGTTGCTGCCATTGGATTTATAGAAACCACATGGCCTCCGCTGTTCCACTCTTTGCTGCTGAAATAGTCCCCCCGAGTATTATAGTAACGTCACAGCAACGATTTCGTTATGTAAAGACCGTCGTGGGCACGCACTCTAGCCGAGCATGGTGCTGATTAGCTTGTTAGCTGCTCAGCTGTAAACGATAGTCATCGTTACCAATACGTGTAAGGAGTAATAAGGATACATAGCCACGTGGAATTAAACGTTAACAGAATATTCCAAAAATGGGGAAGACGAGTCAGCATTGCCTGCCCAGAGATCAGAAAAAGGATACCATATTGGGGGGGGGGGGGGGGGGGGCCGGGGCGGGGGGGGGGGGGGCGCGCCCGCCGCCCGCGCGGGGACGCGTGGACGTCGGTCCTTCTCCCCATCAGCCTTGCCTGTGACAGAAACTACCCAATGAAGATCCCCGGCAACATGTAACCAGCCCTAAGCATCACACAGCCGCCGGTCCATACAGCGGCTTACTATCACCCATATAGTAATTAAGTACGTATCGTCACAGTAGCTCGGCACGCCGGCCGTTGCACTAGAGAAGTCAGCAGTAGCTCTCGATGGATGGCTGTTGCTCCCTTCTTATCGGTCGAAGAAAGAAACAGCCAGCAGTCAGAGAGCATCCGGACTTAACCTTAATGCCGGCCTGGTTTATGCGAGAAAGAGGCGACTGACCGTGTACTTTCCATCCGGGGCTTCTGCTTAGTCAACTACCATCCTTAGAGGCATCATGCACAAGGTACTGGGCCATCGCGTGGCACGGGTTTTCCGCCACGTGGGAGGACCTGGAACACCAATCGCGTCAGCCCCCCTGCATCCAATTGCAGCTTCACGGCTCAGACTCCGTTTGGAGTGCTACCCCAAGATTCTGTTCGGCGTCCGTATGCATTGTTTATCTCCCAGCTGCACGAACCTCATCGAAGTACGACCAGAAAGTTCTGCCCCTTACTGGCCCGTGTTCGTCCCGAGGGTGGGCTGGGCTTTCCAGGCAATATGGCCATCGGTCGACCAATCCCTACCAGAGAACTGCCGTTCGTTTCCACCGCGGGGGTCGATTCAACTAGATGTTACCAAACACTAGCCAACCGTGCCCGTGTACACGCATTCTGTCACCACGCCAAGGCTTATGATGAAAAGAAGCAAACGTCCCTTACGGATTCGTACAAATCTGTCATTATCCGCCCTTTCGCTAAACAACGGCAGAGGTTGTTATTGGGGAAAGGCGGTTAGCTTGTGGATACGTGCTTCCATTCCCTAGTACAGTAAAGGGCTAAATTAATCCGGCCCAGTTTTACAACTTTTAGCAACGCCAATATTTATCAATAATTTTACTTATACGTATTTTAATTAAATAAAATTATAAGGATAAACAGGCTTTAAAATTATGTTTATCTGCTTTTCAAATTTAAAACTGTATAACGTCCCACACAAGCTCACCGGACACACAAGCTCACCGGACACTTTTTGGCACCTTCCAACAATTAACTCAAATAACTTAACCACAACATATCAGATCAATTCAAATTAATAGAATGCTTCTTTATTAACCGTATTTACAACTTCCCAACAAGTGCACGCATTATATCAAGGCTTGTTACAGACGCCATATTACCATTTCTTCCTTCCAGCCTATATGCGACCGACAACCTTTAGCAGCTATTAGCAGCAATTCTTTGCCATAATCTTTCTGCTGGCTTAAAGAACTTGTTCATCTTATATAGCAAGTATTCATCTTTCTGGGAAACGTTTGTTTTAATCATTTACTGACGTAAGGATCGAATTGTTGCGAAATCAAGTCCGACACGCGCTGCCATACGCCCCGCAAGACCCC
>QJOB01000405.1:0-25199 GCA_004155035.1 Monosporascus sp. 5C6A | reverse complement strand
TCGGGCTGGCCCACGAACAGATTTCGCCCATTTGTGCTGGCATACTGGGTGGGCCAGCCCGAAGCTGCCAGCCTTTTTCCGACCCTGGCACGGAGGGAGGGCTGGGACCTGCGGCGGGCTGACCCGGCTTCTGAGCTGGCTCGAATACTGTGCCAGCACAATTAGGCCAGCACTGAATGCGAGCCAGGCCAATGGTGTGGGCATAAACCCAGAGCTAGAGCAACTGTGCCAACCTTGTCCAAGTGCCGGGACACCATCTGTCCAAGCACTCTTGTCCTGAAGAACTTAGGGAAAAGGGTTTATGCAACCTCGAAACCCAATTGGTAGAAATAGAACTTAGAATATAGAAAGTCACATAAGTTAAGCAGGTCCATGTTGTGCTACTCAATCACGTGCAAATAAATAAAGTTGGTAATCCCTTTAAAAACACGTGGCTCCATGCTCGTTCCTGTGTACGCCGTTGAGCATAGGTGACTGTGTTACGCTGGGAGACTTCTAATCGAGGAGCTATTAGGCGGGAGCAGTATACTACAAAGAGAAAGCAACGAGGAGTTTGTTATGTCGACAATCTGCTGGCTCCTTGTAGTGTGGGTCGGGGAGCTATTTTCTCCTTGGAACTGGATTACGTATGCACGTTTACACAAACTACTACCCTAAATCGTGAAACGGCGATAAGCCTTTTGCAGCCGCCAGGTGTTATCTTTGTGGCGAACATCCATGAAGTACTGACTATTTCTCGCCCTTTGGAAATTCCCTTTCTTAGGATATGAGCAGCGGGGGGGTAGATGCAATTTAAACTAGAACCGAAATCTCTTATCCCTTGTTATAAGCTTTCCAGGCATTCCTCATTTCCTCCGTCTCTTGTGGCGTCAATCAAGGTGATCGCAGTTCATTCTGATTGAGGTGTACGTATCCCTTGGGCTCTCTGTTGTTGTGCGTTGAGCTTGAAGACGAGTCCTGATCGTCCAATGCCGCTCCTACTTCGCCGGTCGACAGCATATGTTGATCATTCGGCTGCTGTGCTCTTTGAACAATGACCTCTCGGCAACCATCGCAGTAGTTGGTATCAGGGTGTTTACGGTGTCTACGGTGCAGTAGGTAACCGACAACGAATACAAACAACATGTATGCATTTTGCAGATACACGAGATCAGCCTGCAGGACGGTATAAAATAATGTGCCGGCCGATTTCATTCGTGGCACCTGGCAGACGTAGTTGGTGGTCAAGGTACTTTGCCTTGCGTTCAGATCTGGCAGCGGCGTTACGTTGGGGTCGAATGATGCTTGCGCTAGGCTGGGGTCGAGACTCTGAGTGATTCTGTCATTGTAAGTTGGCCACGCCTGAATCTCGCTGGTATAATTCGACGTCAAGTTGGCGAGCAACGTTGGCTCGACGAGCATATTTGGCACAGCGCTTTGGTTGCGGCCCAAGTCCGTCAGGACCGAGAACCACATGGCCTTCCCCAGCACATCGACCGACTTCCAAATAGACGGGTAGGGATCGAACTCGCCGTCGCCCTGCATCAGCTGCGGCAGGCTCGAGTTGCCGCAGAAGCTCCTCTCAGTAAAACAACTAACATGAAAAAAGTCCAGGCTCTCAACTTCGGCAGCAGTGCCGACTGCCGCGATGGAATTTCGCCTGAGGGTGATGGTCGCGTCGTAAAGATCGTCACGCACAGTGCCGTTGGCGGCAAGCTTGTAGTTGCGCGCAAGGACCAGCCAGTACATCTGCAGCAGAGATTCGCCCCAGTACAAGCTGGCTTGGGTGGTTTCATTGCGGGATAGAAAACGCGGCACGTTCGAATTCACGAGGTCGTACGTTGCCATCAGGTCAAAGTACGTCGGACCGTTAACGTCGTCAGTCAGAGACGTGTCAACGTCAATGGAGCAGCGGGCGTAAGCTTCGATGAGCACCCCCGCTCTAGAGATGGCAGTCAGACCGATATTCCGAGAATAACGACCCAGAACCTGAATATTGACCATGGTCACGTTGCAGTCGTTGAGGGGATTGTTCAAGTACACGAGTGACCCCAGGTTCACATCGGTGCCGTCGTCCTTGGTGCGCCATACTCTCTGCAGCGTATATGAGAATGCGCTGTTATTGGTGAAGACCTCCGCGTTGAGGTTGAACGTGGAAGCGGCACAAGTTGCCTGCGCGTTACCGGTGAAGAAAGATGGCCAGTTGATGCCGCCGTACCAGCGCGGGTTGGCCATGGTCTCGTTGGGATTGTTGGACGACGTCGCCGCCAGCTCGTAGCCGGTTGCTATCACATTGACAAACGAGATCAGAGCCGCGATTACGATACCACCCACGATAACCGCGGGGGTGAACCACCGGTAAGGATATTGTCGCTCAACCGGGTATGAAAAAAAAGATTCGTACATCTTTCTTGTTGCTATATTTCGTCGCACTTTCAAAATATACAAATGTCAGAACTTTTAAAGTTGTAGCGCCAAACTCAGGGCGCTACTACGTCCTTTATATTTCCCTCATTTTGCTCTGCTTGGAATTACTTGGAAAAGCCTGATATAGGGGTACCGTATGCATAGCGGCTTCAATTGGGAAGGTCACTTCGTAAAAACAACCATTGATAGTGGCTTAGCCTTCATCCCCCCCCTGCAAAAAATGGGGGCGAAGAGTTACATAAAGCACACGGTAAAACAAGGGCTACTTGACAACAGCAATTGCGCATAAAGGCAGAAATACGCATTAAGGAATATAAAAGACTGGGTTCTATTTACGAAAAACGATAATTTAGCAATACTGTTGTTTCGAATCAGAGTGTCGGGTTCCCACTTAGCTTCTGAATCATACACCTTTTTTTTAACACAAACGTTTAACTTCGAATATACATTTTAAGCAATATACTCAGCAAGAAGAAGGCTCCCAATTGGCGGCTATATACCATTATGTAGCCCTCGTCGAGGGCTACATTTTGATACCAGGTGCACCTTTATAACTGCTAAATTGGATAAAAAAAAAGACGTTAAATGAGATTTTCCCTTTTAAACCATATAAATTCTTCAATAACTTTACCAATATAGCAGTTATAAAGGTGCATCCAGTATCATTACGTAGCTTTCGATAAGGGCTACATAATGATGTATAGCTGCACGTTAACAAACTTTTAGTTGTTAGGATATATGGCTTTGAAGCCCGACATATCCAAAGTTAACGGTTGCGTTGCAAAAAAAAGGTGTGTGATTCAGAAGCTAAGTGGGGACCCGACACTCTGATTCGAAACAACAGTAGTAAAACAAATAGGCATTACCCATTTAACGAGCCCGCTAGGTTCTAGGGCCGATTGTATTTCAAACCTTGCAAGGCTCACTTAACCCGAGAAAAGTACATTAATACGCATAATACAGGGATCGGGCCGGATCGGTTGGTGGAGCAGTGCAGAGCCAGGAATTGGCGAAGCGACAATGCTGGATGCTTAGTCAGAGTCTTCACAGCGTGTCAGATATAGGGAATGTCAGTTGCGTTGTTGTATTCAGTTAATTATGCAGTTTCTTAATACGCATACAGCTTTTGTCAGCTACCAGGTGTGCTATTGTCAGCTAGCAGGTGTGCTAACGTACACTAGCTACGCTTTGATCGGAAGATAATTGTTCCGTTGCTAGGCTACACAAAAGCTGTATGTGTAATGAGAAGTGGTATAATTAGCTGAATACAATAACGTAACTGATATCCTCTATATCTGATAATTAAAAGTCTTATTTGCTTAATTTAAGTAATTATTAATTGATCAGTTGTTACTGAAACGATATAGGTTGTATATTAGTAGCAATTATTTTAATATATTTTAATAATAATAATAACGACCGTACTGTTGACTTTTTCTGTTATTTATAAGGGACCTAAGGATTAGAACTGTTTTAAAGGCGAATTTTAATCTAAAACGTACGCGTTTGATATATGAGATTTTATCGACCCTAATTAGTTATTTTAGTAGCCTATTAAACCTATAAAACCCGATATAGCCTCCTATCCGAAAAGACGAATTAGCTATCCGACGCGGATTAATACCTTAATTACTTTTTTTATTTTTAAAAGGAACTTTTGAAAAAATCAACCTTATAGGTTACTTAATAAATACTTTAAAAATAACAATTAAAGGTAGATAAGGTTATAATTAGGATTTTACGGCGTACATTTATAAGGATTGTAAATACGATAGTTTCCGAAAGAATATTAACAACTTTACGAAATAAGTTTTAGAATTTGTATTTTTAATAATTAAAGAAACAAATCTTTTTTTGGTAAAGAACTTACGGAAGTAATATGTTAAAATGGCCGAATCCGGCAAAATATACGATAGTAGGTTCTTAATTAATACCTAACGAAAATACCGAGAAAAGCTGAAATAAGCCGTAAAGTTAGGCAAGAAATTAAACGAATAAATTGTGAAATAATAAGAGATAATGGCTTAGGGATAGCGATATGGCGTTTTAGAAACGAAAATAACAGTTATATGGGTTAACGATTCATGTATAGCTTTAGTTTCTGTTATGGAAACCTGGATAACCATTTTTAGATAGTAAAGAAAGTTAAAATTAATAACGGAACGATTAGTTATTAAGAGGTAATGGTTAATTTATTAGATTACTGGATTATAACTTATTTTTTTTTATATTACAGAATATAAAGGTATCGTTTCCGAGTTTTATAGGGTTTTTGCAAACTATGTTAATTAGGATAATCCTGATTAGGAAGATAACAGACTTTTTAATGGTTAACCGCAAGATAAACCTTTTGGATAAGGACCGAAACAAAGCAGTTGAAAGAGTTCTAATACGGATAAAAGCTTTAATAAACGAAAACGCAAGAAATCAAATGTTTAAGGTATACGTTATAAGGCGTGTCTAAGCCGAATGTATAGGTTTCCTTAATGCTATTATACGTTTCTTAATAAAGTTCTAGCAGATTTGACATTTAATAGAACAGCTAAGGAAGTGGTTCGAAATCGGATAGCTTTTAATTAATTCTTAAAAAAAGAAATTATTTAAATATTTAAATTTATAGATAAGTTAAATATATAAAAGATAAATTAATTTCCAACGGAAGTAAGACAAATCCTAACGTGTTTTTTGATTATTAAGTAATAAAGCGTTATAAATATCTCGGTTTACCCTTTACGGAATTCGTTTATTTTAAATTCCGGATTTATAATATACGTTTTTAACCTTATTAATAAGTTCTTAAATTTTAAACTAACCGTATAAAGTAACGGGGTATACGTAGGTAACAGCTTTATTCCGATTAAAGGGTACGAAGAGGTTGATGTGTTATTTCGAAGCTTTAGCGGTACAAAACGTTGCGGTTATATAACGTGGCTTATTGCGAAAATTCGCCTGTAATTTGATATTATTTTAATAGTTCCGAAAAAAAGATTATTAATACAATAACCGAAGAATGAATAACTATATTCGAGATAAGTATAATTAAATTATAGCTATTCTAACAGATAAATTTAATCAGTTTGTTATCGAGGATATTAACGTAATAACATCTTTCGTAACCCTAGTTACTTATAAACGAAATATTAACTTAAGGATATTAAAACCACCGCATATAGGTAACGGCACCCTGTAACACCTGCGATTAAACCATTTAGGTCTTAAAGTTATAGCTTAGTTGCAGTTTTATACTAAAAAAGTCAAACTGAAAGATTTTATAACTATCTGTCAGCAGTCACAGTGATCAAATGCAGGAAGCTGGCGAGTTCTGTGTGCGATGGTTCTCTATCTGCTTTGATGGACAAAACTAATCCGTGGGCAATCGCTTTAAGTACATGATTGGGCGGTTAAAGGATGGGCGGTGGATATGGCTTGTCGCAGGCTGCATCCTGCAGCCCTATACCGACAAAGCCTTCCAGCTTGCAATACCTAAAAGCACCAAATGCCGACACGCTCTCTTGCGTCAGGTGATCTTGCCCAAAAGTCCAAAAACAAATCAATCTGTATAGGAATTGAACCTCAATCTCTGTATCCATCTTGGTTGTATATTAGCCGTTGTACCAACCAAACCTCAAGTCTCTTCTTGTATTCTCTCAAGTCCCAAATTCTGTATGAATCTCTCGAAATCTGTTCTGTCAAGTGGCTTCGTAAGTCCATCAGCTGGGTTGTCCTTGCTTTCCACGTATTGGAAGCTGATATTGCCGTCCCGTACCTCCTAACGGACGTAGTGATATTCCACGCGGATGTAACGCTTTCTTCGTGACATCTGGGTCTCTTCTACCCACTTGAGTGCCCCTGTATTGTCCTCTAGGATGGGAATGGGACCTTCGGGCATAAGTCTCTGCTTCTGTGGTACACCTCGTAACAACACCCTGTAGCTTCGAAAGCCATGATACAGGTGCTCCAGCCATGAAGAATACACACCCCGTAGTGGACTTAGCTGATTCTTGATCATCCGCAAAGTTTGTGTCCACTGCTCCGAACAGTCCTAAGTCGTTGTACTGTAAGTGTGGGTGGCCCTGTCCCAGCTTCCGGTACCGAAACGACAGGTCTGCTGTACTATTTAGGTACCGTGGCAGTCTCTTGATACATTCCTGATGTTTTGGGAAAGGGTTCCCTATAAATCTAGCCCAGGTCGACGTTGCAAACGTTATATTAGGTCTGGTAATGCAACTAGAGAAGTTAAATTTCCCTACCAGGCTTGCGTATTCGAAAATCTCTTCCTTACCAGTTACGCCGTTATGTCTTATAACGTGCTTTAAGTGATCCTTGACAAATGGGGTGGGCTTTTTTCGTATTTCGTTCAGCCCGATTGATTTTAATGACTTTTCGATATACTGCTGTTGGTCTAATCTGATATCTCCAGTTGCGGAAGAGCGTATAAACCGTATACCTAGGTACCAATTTGCGTTACCTAAGTCCTTAATGGGTATGTCCTCGGCGAGCTTCTCTGCAGCGCTTTCCAGACGTTCCCTACCAGCCCCGAAAAGCAGAAAATCATCCATATATAACGAAATAACGTCCCTTGTTTCTGCGTTACGATAAATTACGTCGTTCGAAATTAACGGCAGGAAGCCTAGCTTTATAAGTAGCTCCTTAACTTTCTTTTACCAGGTAGCTCCGGCTTATTTTAGGCCATACAGGGGGTTTATTAATTTAATAATCAACTTAAGGAAATACCCGTACTTTTCCCTGTTTTCCGGGTATATCTCGAAATACTTCTTAAATATAACAAATTGCTTTATGTAAATATCCTCCTTTAAGTTGTTATTTAGGTAAGTTGTAATAAAATCGATTTATATAATGTGCTATTTTAAATAGGCTGCAAGGGCTATTAAGATTTTCCAGTATATAGCTTTCGTTATATTCGCTGCTGTTTCGTTATAATCGATTCGTTTTCGTTAGATAAAGCTTTTAATGCAAATATGGGCCTTATATTTATTTAGTTTTCCTGTAAACGTATACTTCTTTCTTAGCACTTATTTGGCATCAACCAGGTGCTTATGGGCCTTATCAGGCGAATTAGGGAATATGAACTTAAAGGTTTTACGCGAAAGGTTTTCTTTGATTTCTGTAAAGATTGCTTTGAGCCACATTTCTCGTTCTGGATTTTCCATAATTTTTTTCAATGACGGGCTGTCGTTCATTATGACGTACCCATGGCTCCCAACAAAGTCGTCGTCGTCGTTGCTATTATTCAGTAATGGGAAGCTTTGAAGCTTTTCTAAGTCGGAATCTTCGCCCTTTTGGGTTAAAGCTAGCTTTAGTTCCTGCATTAGCTTAGGGGCTTCGTCCGGGGCTTCCAGGGCGTACAGCTCTGGAACTGTCTTTTTGGAACGCCCTTTTTTGCGCTTGACCTCCTTGGTTTCCTAATCAGTATCATCCTCCGAAATAACGTTGTGGTCTTTGTTTTTTACTTCAATGCCTGGCTTCTGACGGTGTCTTAAACGCTTTTGGATAGGTTGCGGAAGTGACCGAATAATATCCCTTGGGTTAGGGAGCTGCCCTGGCTCTTCCAGGTTTTCGTAAACTGTAACGTGCGGCGTAGTAAGCATTCTGCCGCCTTTTAGCAGCCATATCTTGTAATTATAGGTGCCCTTATAACCTAATAGCATGCCTTTTGCTTTACGAGCTATTAACTTTTTTAACCTAGTTCTGTAATTCTTATCAATTAGGACTATATACCTACTGCCAAGGATTCGAAAGTAACTGTTGTTAGGCTTATAGGATCCTTTAAAGTCGAATGCTTTCTTAAAGTACTCTAATAGTATTATATCTTTTACTATAAACTGTCCAGTTTTGTTGATCGTATACGTTATAGCTTCCATGATAAAGTTCCAAAAATAGGTAGGTATTTTTATCTGGGCAGACGTTGTACGGGCTTTATCCTGGAAAAATTTGATATCTCGTTCTGCTATACCATTCTGATACTGGTTGTAGGAGCTGGAAATTACCAGCTTAATGCCCTCCATTACGCAGAACTTTTCAATGATCGTTATGCCGAATTTCTTACCGCTGTTAAGGCGTAGGATTTATATTGCCTTTTTTCCTTTAAGGGAAAAACTTCTAAACGTTTGTTAATTCGCGTAATATACGCGCATAAGCTTTTTTATACCTCGTTTTTAGTTTTGAACAAATAATATTTTCTGCAACGCGAAAAATCGTTTGTAATAAAACCGAAATAACCCTTGTTTTCGATATTAATAGGCTTAACGAAGCTTATATTATACCAAATAATCTTTCCTATAAACGTTACTTTTTTTTAGGGATCTGCAAAAGGGATTTTCCGTATTTTACTTTCGTTACAAGTTATATAAAAAAATCCTTTTATTTCCTTAAGATTTAAATTTATTTCCGTAAACCTTTTAATGGTTTAAATTAATCGTTTTATATTAGGGTAGTAAAGGCGGCGGTACCAAAAAATGATTTTTTTCATAACTTTTTTATTATAAAAACCTTTCCGTCCTTAAAAGCACCTTAAAGGACTTTTTTTAGGTTATCGCCGTCCTTACCGAATGCCTTCCCTAGCCCGTATCCCTATTAATTGTTGTTCCCTAGCTTTGGAGCTCTAACGAGAGGCTCTGGTTTCCTATAAAGCCATAAAAAAAAACCTTTCCGGATAACGTTAATTGTTATTAGCTGTAACTTATTAAGGTTTACCAAAGTATTCTTATTTAGGTACCCCCCTCTTTTGTAGAACATTTCTCCAAAAAAAACCTTCAAAAAAAAAACGTATTAATATATAAGGTATATTTTACCGTAATCTCGTTTTTTTTTACGGGGGCCCCTTAGGGGCCATTTTACTGTCTTAACAGAAGTAGCAATTACTGGCCTACCTTTTGTTAATATCTGTATTCCTTTAGATTTAATATCTAGAACGTTGTTGCGTTCGAAGTCCCTGATATTATTGATAATATTAACGTTAATTCCTAAGTTCCAAAACAATTTATTTCTGTCGTTTCTTATAAAGGAATAAACGCGTAAAAGTACCATGGCGCTTTTTATAATAACTGCTTTAGTTGCTTCGATTGTTGTAACTATAGTATATTCGGCTACTATAGCTGTCCCTGCTTTAGAGCTCTCGTCCATTATGGCCACCGTTCCAGGGCAGTTAATTGCTGTAGACACCTCCTGAAGCTCCTCGTCGATTGTTGCTTTAGGGCAGTCAGCCACTGTAGCCTTAGTAGTCTCGACTGCTGTAACCACTGCTTTAAAGCATTTAACCGTTGTAGCTTTAGTGCTCTCAGCCACTGTAGCTTTAAGGCTCTCAGCCATTATAACTTCAAGGCTCTCAGCTACTATAGTTACCTCTGCTTCAAAGCACTTAATCGCTGTGGCTCCTGGAGCTTTTTTTTGAATTATCTCGTCGTACCACTGCATAAGTTCTTAAAGCTGTTACTCGTTAACGTACGCGCTAAACGTTTTTCCGCTGGAACGATATAGGTCTTTCAGGCCCTTTATGTAACGGCTGGGCTAGTTAACCAACTATTAAACCTAGTCGTACGGGTTTATGTTGGCAGTGGTACTGTAGGAAACTAAGCAATAAAAAGGAAACTAATTACGTCTAGTGATAACAGATAACCAAAGGTAATCTAAGTAACCAAGTTGTATTACAAGCTGGTACTATCTAAAACTATGGGAAATAATAAGCGTATATATCCTTTCTTGGCTCAAGGCGCTCAAAGCGCTCAAACCCTTAAGCCCGTTAAGCCCTTTAAACGCTGCCATACGCTTAAGGTACTCAAGGTGCCAAAACCGTTAAGCCCTTTAAGCCGGTCACGTAACCTGGGGTCACCGTCGGATCTTCCTATTCTAAAACTCCGACCGTTCTTGAAAAAGCCAAGCCTTATCAAGTTATAACACGATTTCCCTCCTTCTAAGATCTTTACCCTCAAAGATCAATTATTTGTTTGTTAATTTTAAGTAAGTAACTTCCCTTTTTTACCTTCTTTCCTTAATGTTTTCGGGGGCTGATTATTATATCCGGTCGCATTAAAAAGTTCCGTTTTCGTCAACGCGCCAATATCTTTATTCTGGCTAAACGGATTGTTAGAATTGGTTTTACGATGCCTTCCTGTTTTCGATATGAAAAAGAAAGTGTGGATTGTAAGGTTTTTCGTAACTCCGGGAAATATGCGCGCTGCACTCGGTACGGGAATTCTTGTAACGTTTTTAGCCCTTCAAAAACGGAGCACAAAAAACTGTTGGACGAAAAAGATCGCTTGGAACGTAAAAAAAAGCAGGCTCGAAAGACATTACGGGCCGCCGCCAACAAACTGGATCGTCTTCAGAAACAGCGGCGGTTGCTCCGTAATCGTGGGTTAGAGATGTTTCGTCGTGGCATTAAAGGTGTTGAGGCAATGAAAGAATTTGCTTGTTTGGAAGAAGAACGGAAGAGATTATCTATTGAAATTACCGCGTCGATACAGGCCGTAACCCCGATTAACTGGCCTGGTATTACTAATACCGACTAGTCCAATCCCGACAACGTGGACTGGGGTGCACTTATGACGGGTTCCGGCGTCGTTGGTGAAAGTTCTTCAGCAGGCGCTGGGCATTCATAAAATTTTTAGCGGGTTCCTAGGTGTTTTCGGAATCCGGGTATTTTTTTTATTTGATAAGGTATTGGGTAAGTCCATCCTTTTTACGCATGTCCAGGATTTTTTCCACTTCGTACACTGATGCATCTTTTTCTGCCTTATCCTCGTATCTTATATTAACCTTAATAGTATCCGCTGCTGATTTAAGTAAGGAAACATAAAAAATTAAATGGAGCTTAACTTTTGAGGGTAGCTCCAATTCGTAATTATTTTCTGAGATTTTCTTAACGACCTTGTATGGGCCGATATATTTAAAGTCGAGTTTTGGATTTGGACGTTTGGTTTTAATGTTTTTAATGGCTAGGTAAACCATGTCTCTTTCCGAAAAGGTTAATCCCTTTAACCTTTTTTGGTTATAATACTTCTTTATTTAATTACGTACAAATTCGAGTTCTGTTTTTATTTTTGTATATAACTGTTTGAGCTATTCTGATATCAAAATGGCTTTAACATTAACTAAGCCGTTGTCGCGTATCTTTCTGTAGACTTCTGGTATGAAACCAAAGTTGGCGTTTGCAAAGTCGTCTTGATACTTTCCTGATAATTAGTATTATAAGCCAATTGGGCTATAAGTAATTTCTTAACCCAATTATTCTATTCGTAGTTGATATAACATCGTAAGTAAGTTTCGAAGGTTTAATTTAACCGTTCTGTCTGCCTATCTGTTTAAGGTTTAAATGCGCTAAATAACTTATAATTTAAGCCGATTTATGCCATAAGGCCCTGCCAGAACTTAAAGGTGAATATGGTGCCTCTATCGGATATGATTTCTGTTGGCAATCCGTATATACTAAAGATATATCTGAAAAAGATGTATGCTATTTATTCCGCGTCTGTATTTTCAAAATATGGAAGAAAATAGGAAAATTTCGTGAATCGATCGACGATTACGAAGATGCTGTCGTAATGTATTCCTGTTACTGGGTTTTCGGACAAAAAAAGTTTAATAATAAAGTCCATAGTAATCGAATCCCATGTGTTACGGTCTGAGCAACGTAACAGTAAGCGCGGACTCTTATACAGCTGTAAGCATCAGAATGATTGCCACAATTGCGATCATTCCACCGATCTTTTGCCCTGGTGGTTGTGTGGTGTGGTGCAGCCATAACACTATGATCGCAAAACGGTAGGTGACCTCACCAATGCTGGGTTCGATCCCCGGATTGGCGGTTGCTTACAAGGTCTATCCGAGAACGCACAGGGGGCAGGGCGGGGTAGCACCTTGGGGGTTGGGCAGCTGTGGCCCCGCCGATAAGGTTTGTGGGAAGACCTTATCGCCTTGCGGGATGACCTTCTGGGCTTGGGGGCCAAGCACTGGAAGGGGGAGCAGCGTGTTACGGTCTGAGCAACGTAACAGTAAGCGCGGACTCTTATACAGCTGTAAGCACCAGAATGATTGCCACAATTGCGATCATTCCACCGATCTTTTGCCCTGGTGGTTGTGTGGTGTGGTGCAGCCATAACACCATGGTCGTTGTAAAACTGGAAGTGGTTGCAGTTCTCCATATGGTTTGTGCCGTAAAGCCTTGGCTCTGGCGTAAACGTTACATTGTTTTCTGACTTTCTGTACTGCTATTCTTATCTTAAGGAAATAGTAAGTGCGCTGTAGCCGTTCTAGGGTTTTGTAAATCCCTGGATATCCATGAAGTAAATGTTAATGTACATCCCATATCAGGTCCTGTCGACATTCTTCTGGTACCTGAATTTTGTCTGTTTTCTAATCGTCGGGTAGACTGTCGTTGTACTGCTGGATTTTCTGGTGTAAATTAGGGGGTACTGCCTTAATCGTTGCGATTTGTCGTAATTTTAGATATCCTTTTAAGGTAACATCAAAGATTCGGTAGCTAACCTTGATCAATTTTTCTTCTAAATCAGGTCGTTTGCTGAAAGCATCTGCTCTGCCGTTTTCAAAACCCTTATGATAAATAATAACGAAATCGTACTCCGCTAATTCCTCTACGTAACGTAACTGTCGTCCTGTAAGTTCTCGTATAATAATAAAACGGGTAAGGTTTTTGTAATCTGTGTAAACCTTAATCTGGTAAAGGTTTCCTTTAAGCATATGTCTGAATTCTCGAAAGGCCTTAATAATAACCATGAATTCTTTATCGGGAATGCCATAATTAAGTTCTGCTTCTTTTAATTTATAAAAGTAAAAAGCAATCGGGTAAAGTATTCCTTAATTATCTCAGTATCCGATTACCGCGCCTAATACATAATCCGAAAAGTCGGTTTCTAGCTTAACTGGACGTTTTGGATCGTATATAATCAGTACTAGTTTATTGATAATTGCGTTTTTGATCCGCTGGAACGTTTTTTCGGTTTTTGTCGTCTATTGGAATCCGTTTCTTTTTCTAGTAAGGTTAAACAGTGGTATCGCAATCTTACTAAAGTATTTGATAAACTTTCGGTAGTAATTGGCGAATCCGATAAATGCTTGTACCTTTATAACGTTAGTAGGTATAAGCCATTCGGTAACTGCTGCAATTTTCTTAAAGTCCATCTTAATATATCTTAAAGTAATGATATGTCCCAGATATTCCACTTCCTATATATGGAACTGACTTTTTTCTGCATTAACTAATAAATTAACGTCCTGTAACGCTTGAAGAACTTGATAAACGTATCCTGTATGTGCTTTTTCTGACTCTGAAAAAATCAAAATGTTATCCAGATAGCATATAACGAAAATATCCAGGTATTTTCGAAATACGTAATTAACCATTTGCTGAAAAGTTACTAATACGTTCGTAAGTTCTATTGGTATAACTAAATATTCGTATAGGCCGTATTTCGTTTTGAAAGCCGTTTTTTACTCGTAACCTGGCTTAATCCGAATTAGGTTATATCCGTTTTTAAGGTCCAGCGCGGTAAACCATTTGGCTTCTTATAGGCGGTCCTTTATTTCGGTAATCAGTGGTAAGGACGTTTTATTTTTGATAGTGATATTATTAAAATGTCGATAGTTCATTACCAATCGTAATTTGCCGTTTTTTTTCGGTACAAAGAATATAGGGTATCCGGTTGAAGATATAAATCGTCGGATCTATCCCTTTTAAAGTCTATTTTCTAGGTACTTTCGTAAGGTATAAAGCTCTGCTTCGTTTAAATTATAAATAGGGTAGAACTTGGGTAAAATGCCTTTTTTAAGGATTATCTTATGGTCCTATTTGCTATGCTCTAGTAGCTTTGTCTCGAGCTTTTTTTGAAACAGTCGCTTATGTTTGCGATACTATGGCGGTACTTTAGCCATGTCTTCCTCCGGCTTTTCGGGCTGGTGTTTTAAAATTTCGTTCATGTCGCAAAGCTGTATCCGGATAGTGGCTATAATACGTCGAATGCATCTATTATGCCTTTTTTCTTTTTTATGTTGTGTTTCTTTAGGAGGTAAGGTTTCTGTCGTGTCCTTATGCCTGTATTCGTCTTTTTTCTCCTTGCCGATCGAGTATGGAGATTTCGTCCGTTTTTTCTGCTTATCAATAGAATGTAAAGTAAATTTTACCTGGCCAATATTTTAATCGATTAAAGGGTTATATTAATATAACCATGGCCTTCTTAAAATCATGTCGTAGTTTCTTAGCGGAACGATATCGAAATTAACGGTTTGGACTCGTTTTTTAACAAAGATCTCGAAGTAATCAATTTCGCGTACGATTTTTCCGTTATCGTAGGTGAATACTTAACTTTCGGCGTTTTCGGCGATATAAGGGTCCTTTTTATTTTTTTATGGCAGTTTAAGCTGATTTACCAACTTTAAGGTGATGTAATTAGCGTTTAAAGCTCTATAATTTATTATTGCGGTGTACCAGTTCGTCCAAATTCGTATTTTTAAGGTGATAAGGTTGTTGCTAGCTTTTGTCGTCGTACTTAGAGCTATTTTGGAAAGTTTTCGTCATTGCTTCCGGCTCGCGTTATCTTGAGGTTTTTTTATAGATGGCGTTCTTTTTTTGGGGACTTTATAAGCTGCTAGACTTATTCCGTAACTTGCTTATACATTTTCTGTATATGCTTCATCTAACCTTCCTGGCGGCGCAGCTAAGCTTCTAGCTAAAAGATCTTCTCTTTTTGTCGATGTAGTTAGCTTGAAATTTTGCAGATATCGTCTTCTAGTTCTCCCATAACTTCCTATCCCGCATAAGGGACTGGTTAGTTTTAATTGATAAACTTTGCTAATTTTTCCCGTAATGCTTTTCGCTTTCGAAAATCCGTTTCAAAAGCTAATTAAGATTAAATTTTGATAATAGCTTTTTAACAATGCTTGTCGACAGACCTCTAAATTAGCTTTTCCTGGGTCTAATAATCGCACCACCCGAAATAGCATGTAAGGTTTCCTTAAAGGTATTCCTCACTTTCCGGCCATGTCAATATTAATGCGGTATTTTTAATCTTTTCCGGTATAATAGAGGTTCGCAACTTTCGATATTACTGTTGGTCGTTTTGGTTATATCCTGTTCGGGTGTAAAAATCAAAACCTTCTTCCCATATATATATAATTCGCTCGTAAATTTGCTGTTTTTTTTCTGCGTAAACAAGGTACTGGGATTAGTTGCAGTTAATAGGATAAAGGTCCGCGTACCGTACCTTTTAAACCTGTCTGTCGATTGCTACCTGTAAGAAAACTTTAGCCGCTTTTAATCCCTATCGAATTTCCTTTTGTTCGTCGTCGTGGCAGATGCGAATTATATTGACCTGTTTATACTGCGTTCCTAGCACCGGGATTAGTTTATTGTTAAGTCTAATAAGTCATCTTTCCGGTACTGGAATCTAACTTTCTTGCCGTTATCGTTTGGGTGCCTTACAATATCGGGCCACATGTCTCTTCTTGTCATAGTTGTAACACTATACTTAGCTCAGATCTCATCGTTAAATAATACCAAGTTTTATAAATCCTAAAGCAGTTCTAAAAGAAATAAAAGGTATCTCGCGTCTTCTTCCTTAATTAACCTTAAAATGTTTAACCCGTAAAATAAAATATCCTCGTCGTTCTTATCGTCTTTTAAATTATCGGTTGTTAATTTTTACTGCTTCCATAATATACTTATCGAATATCGTAAATCGTAAGAATTTGATAATCTCATCTTTAACGTCTTTTTTTAAACTTTTATAAAACATATTGATTAAAGTATCGTTTTTTTCATCCGTCCACCCTGCTTTTGCTATAAGGTTCCGGAATTCCACAGCATACTTAAAAGCTAATCCTTTCTGGCGCAATTGGAAAATCTATTAAGCTGCAACTCGCTCCTCGTCCGGATTTTCGAAATTGCTCTTAAATTTATCTTTGAAATTAACATAACTGGAAAAGATTTCCTTGGTAATCTTCTCTTAGTCGAACTTCCTTTTCTCCAAAAAATCTCTTATGTTAAGTTCGAACTAATTAAAAACGTTGCCTTTCAGACAGGCTGTAACAGCAAGGATCTAATCTGCTAAGTCGGTAAGTCCCTCCAAACGAATGTAAACCCGGGCCTGGGTTAAAAAACTTTGCACGTTCCCTTTCCCGTTATAAAGTCCTGGTTTCTTAAGCTTCATCTTGCGAATACCGACCGGTACAACCACCACCTAGTTAGTAAGCTGTTAAACAGTAACTTCGAGTTTCTTAATCCTATTTTGGAGCTGCTAAACTATAAGCTCCTGAGCTATAGTCGCTTATATGCTGGTTAACATATTAATGGTTCGAATATTGCTCAAAGTTTAACTGTACTACTAAACAAAAGCTTGTAACGTATAACGGCTGGGCTAGTTAACCAATTATTAAACCTAATTGTACGGGTTTATGTTAACAATAATACTATAAAAAACTAAGCAATAAAGAAAAAACTAGTTACGTCTAGTAATAACAGATAACCAAAGGTAATCTGGGTAACCAAGTTGTATTACAAGCTGGTACTATCTAAAACTATGGGAAATAATAAGCGTATATATCCTTTCTTGGCTCAAGGCGCTTAAGGCGCTTAAACCCTTAAGCCCGTTAAGCCTTTTAAGCGCTGCCACACGTTCAAGGTGCTTAAGGTGCCAAGACCGTTAAGCCCTTTAAGCCGGTCACGTGACCTGGGGTCACCGTCGGATCTTCCTGTTCTGAGACTCCGACCGTTCTTGGAGAAGCCAAGCCTTGTTGGGTCATAACACTTTGGGATGAACTGTTCCTCGTCCTGGCCACCTTCACGGGTGTTGCGGGAGCTGTTGCTTTGGCTGTTGTTGCTATTACCGCCCTGACGTTGGCTACCATTCTAACCTCTCTTTCCTTTCTTTCCTTTTTTTCCTTTTGTAGCTTAGGGCAGTCCTTAGCTAGGTGCCCGTATTTCCCACAGTTGAAGCAAAGTGGCTCTCCGTTTTTGTTCTATGCGGGCCTGTTGTTTCGGAAGTCCTTATTACCTTCCTTGCCTTTCTGGACGTTATTAGACTTCTTGTCGTTCTTTTTTTTATTACTGGAACGTTTATGGAATTCGCTGTTGAAATCGTCGATTAGTTACTGGAAGGAATAATCCGTTTGCCGCAGTACTGATTACATAGTTTTACACCAGCTGCCAGCTCGGTCCTTTACAGCGGGAAAAAACATAATAATATATTTTTCGTTCCGTAATTTCATGCCATAACCTCTAACATCCCGTAAAAACTTCTGAAACTTAGTAATGAACTATACTGGATCTTTACCGTTGTAAGTAATCTTGCTAAGCTCCTTCCAAAAAAACCTTTACCTAGCCTTACTTATAGCAGCATAAGTTTTCCGCAAAGTCCGCAACATTTTTATACCTTTCTTAATACCTGTAATCAATTTTAAAAGCGCCTTTTTACAGGTTTTAATAATCGCTTTAGTTAAGCGCAGCTAATCCAATTATTTTAGCTTTATACCTTCCTCGTAATCAATCTTTTTAAGCGCAAAGCTTAAGGCGTTGTTCCAAAGCTCCCAATTGGCCTAACCGAACAGGTGATTCTCCTTATTAAGGGTAAAATCGAAGCGCTTCTAACGGAACTTCGGTTTTTCTTTATTACTAGACTTCTTTTCCTTCAAGCGTGCACCTGCCCCGTTAGAGCTGTCTAAGCTGCCGGAGGAACTGCTAAAGGAGCTGCGGTGGCTTCTTCTGTATTTCGGGAAAGGAACTGCAGACGAGTTTGCTGAAAAGGAGGAAAAGGAACTGTCTAAATCATCAGGGTTACTGCATGCCACACTTTTTTCCTTAGATGGCTTCTCGCTTTTCTGCCTTTTCTGGGAGTTAGGCTTTTTTATGGATTACTTTCTAGGTTTCGTTTCGCCTTCCCTAAATGGGTTAATCTTTTTAACATTACTTTTAACTACAATAAGGATTTTTTTAAAGCCATTAACTTTAACTTTAAGCTGAACGCTTTCTAACTTTTTGGGTTATGTACTAGGTTATGTACTTACACTCGGCAACTTTACCTTTGGATCCAACTTATCCAAAAATTATGTCATTATTTCGCTTAGTCGCTTTATTATCTTAGTGGTTTTTTGGTTTTAAAGCTTCAGCTTTTCGTTTTGTTACTTCAGCTTTTTAACCTTTTCTTGGACCTGTTAATAGGTATCTTCTCGTACCTTAACGTCCTGCTTAATGCCACTTATCTTGGTGCCCAGGGAGGTATAAAGCTTATTTAAATCAGCCTCGGGAAGCTGTCTCTGGATGGGGGTTCTAAATCGTTCTCCCGGTTGCTGTGGCTGGGGTGCTGGAGCCTCCTCCTTTACTTTTTCTTCCTTATTAAGGAACTTTTCTCCTTGGGGTACATCCTGATCATCAAAAGGTTCAGGTTGTGGAAAGGGAAATGGGGAAGGGCTTCTGTCGCTTACGTACTTCCGGCCCTCCTAAAGGACGAAGTTGTTATCGGATGGGTCGCTTTGCTTAACAGGGAGCTTCCCACGGTTCTTTCTCTTACTCGCCATTGTCAACTGCTAAACTGCTAAATTCTCTCTTGAATCGTTAACTAAGCGACTCTTTCTTAAGTTTCCTGCTTTCTTTATTAACTTAGCTACAAATAACTACTTCGTATAACGTGTTAGGTATTGCTGATCAACCAGAAAATGCTACCATGTCAGCAGTTATAGTAATCAAATATAGGAAGCTGGCAAGTTCTATATACGATGGTTCTCTATCTGCTCTGATAGACAAATCTAATCCGTAAGCAATCGTTTTAAGTACATAATTAGGCGGTTAAAGGATAAACGGTAAACAAGGCTTATCGCAGGCTACATCCTGCAGCCCTATACCGACAAAGCCTTCCAGCCTGCAACACCTGAAAGCACCAAATGCCGACACTATCGAATATTAGATATATAACAAAGCGAAGGCTAAAAAACAAATACGCCGCGAATCTAGAAAAGGAGCTTTTTAATCAAGCTAAAAAATCGTTATTAACTTTATTAATTTCGAAAAAAACTCTGAAAGATATAAACATGTTATATTCGCTATCGATAGATATTTAGGCTTTATTTAGGATATCTACCTTAAGAACCGAAAGTAGAATATATTAATTAATACCTGCTAAGCGTTTTAAAAAACCAAGATAAGGTTTTCCGATAAGTAATCGAATACGATAACGAAATTCTAAAAAATTACCTGTTTCGAAATATTTTTTAATCGTCTTTTTTTAACATCAGGCTTGAATCCTTAATACTGCATGCCTAGGCCTAAAACGGGGGTACGGAACGTTTAAGGGATATGATTAAGGAGAAAGTAATTGTTATGCAAAATGGCGTTAAGTTACCTGCGTTTTTGATTATATATATCTTTAAAGCTGTAATATACATATATAACCGTACCTTTAAATACGCCTTTTTTGGTAGACCTTATACGAGGTTTATTATATTTACTTAGCATATAAAAACGGCGTTCTAATGCTTAATCGTAAGCCTTAATAGGCTTATTTACAAACTTACGGCTGTATGGCCTACGTTATAACAACTGTTACCATAAAAATAAATATAAAAGCTTTAAAAGTTAAATCTTAAGGTTTAAATAAGCTTCCTTATCGGGTACAGATTAATAAATATTTACGAGATTTGGAACCTTTTAACGAATAAGGTTATTACTATTCGAAACGTACAATTTAACGAAAAGGTTACCTTTTTAAGTAATATTAAAGATTTAAAAGATGATTTCCTTTACGTTACCGAAAACGAATTACAGAACCTACTTTAACAGGTCCACGTACCTAATTAGGCCTATAGCCACCTTATATATATATATAAAAAAGATGAAAACCTAAATAGAACAATTTAGTTACCAGCTAGGCAAGAAAAATACTTTCAAAATAACATAAGCGTTTAAAGTAACGTATAGGATAGGGAAGAACAAGCCTGTTCGCAAAAAACTGATTATTTTTATACAACTATTATATTCTAACTATTTCCGTTTTTTAGACCGTTACCGCCGTTAGTATCTGCATTAATAATTATTATAATTATTGCGTTAACGAAAAAAATAAAAGAAGCTCTAGGTTCTTATTACCTAGTTTAATTTATAATAACGGTAAAAAACGAAAACCCTTTACGGGTTATAAACGTAAGCTCTCCGTACGTTCCGTATCGAAATAATAGTTATCTATTATGGCCCAGCGAGGCTTGGCCTTTCCAAGACGGTTAGAAGCTGCAGTAAAACGAACTCCGACTATAAGCTCAGGTTACGTGATTTGTGATTACGGTGGATCCGGTAATCAAAAGTAATCACAGTGGTTTAATTACTAGTGATTACCACGATAACGGTAATCAGTCGTAATCCGGAATGATTAATGGTGATTATTATAGATTGACAAAAAGGATATATACGTTTATTACTTCTCATAATTTTAAATAGCATTAATTTGTAATATAACTTGGTTACCTAGATAACTATTAAATATTTGCTATTACTAGGCGTAATTAATTTACTTCTTATTGCTCAGTTTTTTACAATATTATTACCAACATAAACCTGTACGATTAGGTTTAATAGTTAGTTAACTAACTTAGCCGTTATACGTTACAAGCTTTTATTTAATGGTATAGTTAAACTTTAAGTAATATTCGAACTGTTAATATATCGACCGGTATATAAGTAACAGTTATTCCGGAGCTTACAACTTAACAATTCCAAAATAAAATAAGAAAGTTCGAAGTTACGGTTTAGTAACTTATTAATAAGGTAGTAACAGCTTAGCAAGTAGGGCTTCGTAAAATGAAACTTAAGAAGTTTTAACTTTATAACAGGAAAGGAAACGTTTAGAGTTTTCTAACCCAGGTTCGGGTTTATTTTCGTTTTAAAGGGTTTACCGACTTTACGGACCAAATCCTTGTTGTTACCGTTTGTTTAGAAAGGAATGCCCTTAATTAATACGAACTTATTATAAGGGACTTTTTAGAAAATAAAAAATCCGATTAGGAGGAAATTACACGAAAAGTTTTTTCCAGTTATATCAACTTTAAGGACAAGTTTAAAAGTAATTTCGAAAATCCAGATAACGAACGAGTTGCAGCTTAATAAATCCTTTAATTACGCTAGAAAGCACCAGCTTTTAAATATGCTGTGAAATTTAGAAACTTTATAACAAGGACAGGATAGACGGATGACGAAGATGATATTTTAATTAATGTGTTTTATAAAGGCCTAAAAAAACGTTAAAGACGAAATTATTAAGTTTTTACGATTTACGATATTTAACAAATATAGTACAGAAGTAGTAAAAATCGACAACCGATAATTTAAGAAACGACAAAAACGACGAGGACATTTTATTTTACGGGTCGGATATTCTAAGGTTAACTAAGGAAAAAGGTACGAAATACTTTTTATTTCCTATAAAACAGCTCCAGGATTTATGGAACTTGGCATTATTTAATGACAAGATATGAGCCAGGTGCAATGTTATAATTATAGTAAAATAGGACATGTTGCTAAACGATGTAAGTTATTACTTAAAACCGATAAAAAAGTACATTAAACCCCGGTACTCGAAGGATTACCAAAAAGTCGGAATAATAACAGATAAGTTAACATGATTTATACCCGCTACGACGATAAATAAAAAGAATTACGACAGGGATTAAAAGCGGCTAAGGTTTTTTTATAAGTAGCAGTAAAACGACAGGTTTAAAAAGCTCGGCATGCGGATTTTTACCTTATTAACTGCGATTAATTCTAATATTTTGTCTATACAGAAGAAAAATACCGGATTTACGAGCGAATTATCTGTATGTGGAAGGAAAGCTTTGATTTCCGAACCCGGACTGGACTTAGTTAGGAAGACCAGTAATACTATCAAAAGTTGCGAGTTTTTACTATATAGAAGAAAATCGAAGATATAGCATTAATATTAACCTGGCTATAAGGCGAAAGATGCCCTTAGGAAGATTTTACGTGTTATTTTGGATGGTGCGATTATTAAATATAAGGAGAATTAATTTAAAGGACGGTTGAGAAGTAGTGTTAGAAGGTTATTACCAACATTGGCTTTCAGTTAACTTTCGAAACAGACTTTTGAAAAAAGAGGGCATTACGAGAAGAACTAGCAAAGTTTTCCAGTAAGAGCTAACCGACCTTCCAGGTGGGATGGGAAGCTATTAGCAGATTAGAGGACGATATATGCGATTTAACGGATCGGTTGCATTAATAAAAGGAAAGGATTTTCCAATTTGAAGTTTAGTTGCGCCGTTAAAAAAGTAAAAAGATTTTTACGGAATAAGTCCGATATTTGGAAGTAACCTTACGCCGACAAGAAGAACAGTTAAAGCATTTAGGAAGATAATACGCGTAATTGGAAAAACGATTCCAGTAATGGGAAATGACCTTAGCAAAGGTAGTGCAGTATTGCAACGACATTTTAGTATAACGATAAGGAAGACCAGCAGAGTTCCTAAAAGAAAAACGCCATTTGTAAAGCCTTAGAATGGCGAAAGCCGGGAAAGGACGCTTTCCCGAAAGGCTTTATGTACGATAATAGGAGCTAATAACGACTTTGTTACTTTGAAGATACGGATTGTAACATATTAGTATACCGTAATAATTAATTACGGAGCTTTAAGTACTAACTATATCATCTCGAAGTTGGTAAATTAGCTTAAATTGCTATGGAAAAATAAAAAGGACCTTTTTATTGCCGAAAACGCCGAAAGTTAGGCATTTGTTTACGATAACGGAAAAATCGTACGCGACATTGATCATTTCGAGATTTTTATTTAAGGACGAATTTAAACAGTTGATTTCGATATCGTTCCGTTAAGGAATTACGATATAATTTTAGAAAGATTATGGTTGTATTAGTATAACCCCTTAATTAACTGGAATATTAGCTAGGTAAGATTCGTTTTATATTTTAGTAACAAGCAAAAAAAATAAACGAGATTTTTATATTCGATCGGCAGGAAAGAAAATAACAAATGCAGGTATAAGGATACGACAAATATTTTACTACCTAAAAGAATACGATATAAAAAAGAAAAAAAGCATAACAAACGTATTCGATGTATTATAACTATTATCCGAGTATAACTTTGCGATATAAACGAAGTCCTAGAACACCAGTTCGAAAAACCAGAAAAAAAAATAGTGAATGTATTATTACAATATCGCAAGTATAGGCGATTGTTTCAAAAGGAGCTTAGTATTAAATTACTAAAACATAGCAAATGGGATTATAAAATAATATTTAAGGAAAGTACCTTACCTAAATTCTATCTTATTTATAATTTAAACGAAGTAGAACTTTATATTTTACGCGTATATTTAAAAAATAAACTTTAAAAAGGATGGATTCGACGATCTACATCTTTAACTAGATATCCTATGTTTTTCGTACTTAAAAAAAATAGCAAATTACGATTGGTAGTGGATTATCAACACCTTAATAATATTACTGTTAAAGATAAAACCCCTTTACTATTAATTACCGAAATAAAAAATCGGTTATAAAAAGTTAAATAGTTTACCGCTTTAAATCTTAAAAACGGATATAACCTAATTCGAATTAAGCCAGGATACAAATAAAAAACGGCTTTTAAAACAAAGTACGGACTGTACAAATATTTAATTACATTAATAGGACTTACAAACGCATCAACAACCTTTTAGGAAATAATTAACCACGTATTCGAAAATACCTGGATATCTTCGTTATGTATTATTTGGACAACATTTTGATTTTTTCAAAAATAAAAAAAGTACATGCAAGATACGTTTATTAAGTTTTCCAAGCTTTATAAAACATTAATCT
Source organism: Monosporascus sp. 5C6A (assembly GCA_004155035.1). NCBI lineage: Eukaryota > Fungi > Ascomycota > Sordariomycetes > Xylariales > Monosporascus > Monosporascus sp. 5C6A. The sequence continues at coordinate 951 of QJOB01000405.1, read as the reverse complement.
GTTAGTTAACGCAGAAAAAAGTTAATTCTACATATAAAAAATGGAATATCTGGAATATATCATTACCCCGGGATATATCAAGATGGATTTAAAATGATTGCGGCAATTGCCGAATGGCTTACACCTATTACTATTACGGAAATACAAGCGTTTATTGGATTTGCTAATTATTACAAAAGGTTTATTAAATATTTTAACAAAATGGCGATACCTTTATTTAATTTTACCAGAAAAAAAACGAGTTTTAATAGATAGCGGAAATAAAAAGAGTTTTTTAATAAATCAAGGACGTAATTATTAATAAACCAGTATTAATTATGTACGATCCAAAACGCCTAGTTAAGTTAAAAGCCGACTTTTCGGATTATGCGTTAAACGCAGTAATCGGATACCGAAATAATTAAGAAATATTACATCCGATTGTTTTTTATTCCTACAAATTAAAGGGAACAAAACTGAATTATACAATTCTTAACAAAGAATTTATAGCTATCGTTAAAGTTTTTCGAAAATTTAGGCATATACTTAAAGAAAACCTTCATTAAATTAAAGTTTATATTAATTACAAAAACCTTACCCGTTTTACCACTATACGAGAACTTACAAAACGATAACTACGTTACGCCGAAAAGCTAGCAAAGTACGACTTCGTTATTATTTACCAGAAAAGTTTTAAAAATAGCAGAATAAATGCTTTTAATAAACGACCGGACCTAAAGGAAAAGTTAGTTAAGGTTAATTATAAAATCTTCGATGTTACCCTAGAAGGATACTTAAAGTTACGACAAATCGCAATAATTAAGGTAATACCTCTTAATTTACATTAAAAAACCCTAGCTTAATTTATAATACTAGGCGTCATTCCCGAAGGAACCCGAGACGGGTTCCTTGAGATTTGTGTGGCGCGCGCTCGGGCCACCGCACCCGCAGGGGGGTCGGGTTCTTCCAAAA
>QJOB01000404.1:0-25200 GCA_004155035.1 Monosporascus sp. 5C6A | reverse complement strand
AAGCGACGCGGTCGACTTCCGCCTTCTCCAAGGTAAGCTCGGCCGAGATCAACACCTCGAATTCCAGTAAGGGGTCTGCCCAAAAGCCAGCCGGGACAAGCGCCAAAGAGGGCGCATATACGTGCACTGATCGCTGGTGCAGCCAACGATTCAAAACGGCGGAACTTATGAGAAAGCACAGCCGTGAAGTCCATCAGCAAACCAACTTACTCAACGCCGTCAGCCCGGTAGACAGGATGACCGCCAGCCAGGCCTGGTCTCATAAATGCGAAAGGATAAATCCGAAAACGGGCAAACCGTGTAACAGGTCCTTCTCTAGGCCTTACGAACTAACACGGCACGAGGATACCATCCACAACTCCAGGAAGCCGAAGGTCCGTTGCGAGCCCTGCAAGAAGACGTTCCGTCGGGCAGATGCGCTTACGAAACACAATCGCATCTGTTATTCTGATGTTAGTTTACTGGAAGGTACCAAAGACTGTAATTAGTGAGAAGGCTTTGGAAATGGACTCGTTGGTTATTATGGGGGACTTACGGGAATGTAATAAATGGCATAAACATAAATAAGAAATTTCCCTTCTTAATATCATCATAAATATATTTCCGATTTACCTAAAATATTTAAAAATATATCAGTTAACCGCCCGACAAATTAATGCGGACTTCGGTTTATATTTACATAAAATAACGTAACGGGGATTGCATAGCCTTATATGTATATACAGGGTTTAATGTAAAATTTCGTTTTAATTTTTTAGTTACAAGGTTATTTAGGCCGGAAGTAATTTAACCTACGGGGATACGAAACGCTAGTAAGCAAATTTGCCATCGCAATAAAAAGCCCCTATTAGGTAATTAGCTAAAAACAGGCATCTGGGCAAAACATAAATTCCAGTTTAACAATAAGTTAATCGGGTTAACCGATAGCCCCTGCAGCATCTGTAGCTTGGTAAAGTCTAAACGGGGAGATGCATTAGGGATTTATTTTCTTAGCTTTCCTAACCGCATTCGGCCGTCCATAATTCGCGGCCTAGCTTTATAAGGGAAATTACATAGCTTAACAGGCAGTATGCCCCGGCAAATAACTAACCAACCATAACGGGTACAAACGTGCAATATAATACCTAAGTCAGAGACCCACTTCACGCACCACCCCCTTCACGCCCCACCGAGTTTTTTAAAGCTTAAAAGTCATTTAAAAAATGACAAAAAATCATAAAATTAAACGGTTTTCGATTATAGCTACACCATAACGCAATCTTTTAAGTTTATATATTTTTATAATCATAACTATAATAATAAAGCAAAGAATCGAACAAGCGTATATCAATACGAAATAGTTTTTAAAATGTTATAATTACGTTTTTGAACTTAATTATACAGAATTACAATTTTTAAACGTTTCAAAATAACCAATTAAGGTTATAATTAAAGTTATAAACCGAAGTAATAACGGGAATGTAATTAAATAAAATCTACGATTTTACTAAACATTTAAAAATAACGTAACAAATTATATAACATATATAATAAAAAGCTTAGTTCTATTTAAAATTTATAACCATACGTATATTAACTAAATATCTCATTAATTAATTAAATTAACTGCTACTTATTTATAGAGTTTTAATTTTATATTTTAAAAAATTATTAAAAATTAATAACTTTGTACTATCTAATAGTTTTAAACTATTATTCTAACCTTAGATTATTTACTCAGTAACATACAGAATCTATATATATATTATTTAATATATTGCGTTTCATCGTTTTTTAATAATTTTTGAAGTTGTTGTTTTGTGCCCCACTTAGCGGATGTCCGATTTACCAGCTAAAATGCACAAGTTTTAAGACTTCATTATTATATTTTTTTATAAAACAGATTATAAAAAATTTATAAAAATTGAATTATACGTTTATTTAAATACTTATATGTTACTATTATATCTTTTCTAGAAATTTGAATTTTTTCTTTTAAATATAACGTAATATATATAAATATGCTAATTAATTCTTTTACAAATATATGGATAACTATATCTTATATGTACCAATTATAACGTCATATACATAACTTTACGTATTTAAAATATAAATTTGAAAACTGTGCAATTTTATCATTTTTTGTTGTTTTTTAAAATTAGAATATGTAATGGGGCGTGAAGGGGATGGTGCGTGAAGTGGGTCTCTGACTTACGGTTAATTTGCAGGGTAAAGGTTTTCGGGCAAAGCCGGTCCGGGATATCTAAAGCTATTAATTCTAAAACGTGGCTTGTTTAGCCAAGCAAGTGTTACTTTCGAAATGGAAAAAGCAACTTTATAGCCATATAATGCGAGATAGATGGCCTTATACCTGGTCATAGCATGGCTGTCATACTTTCGAACGGGCAATCTAGAACTAATACCTTATCTATTGTTAATAAATCCCCGGTTTTGCTTCAATTCCGCCCCGGCAAACCTATTACTTACTTTAGGTCCTGTATTAATACGGTTTTAAACCGGTATGGAATTTGAACAGTAAAGGATTTAAATAATACGGATTATACTAGTACCTAGTCGTAACTTTAAGAATGGATTGAAAAATCTTAAATACGAAATATATTATTAGCTATTCGACCTAATCTTATAAACTTTTTTACGGCCTAACCCAAACATTAAGTCCATTTGGTATCCTGTACTTAAGCCTTATTATAGTACTTTTATGTAAATCCATAGATTAATACATTCCGTTTTTAGCGATTATCTTAATAGCGAACTTAAATCTGCCTTTATTTTTTTAAACCTTATTAAGTTCTGCTTAAAATAGATATCACAGGATCCGTTAATCGAATTAAGAAAAAAAATTATTTCTCTGTAAATAATCAAAAATATTTAGTATAATCCTGTTAACGTTACTGTAAGAAAAGCGATATTTACCGAAAATTAACAGGTTTGAAAAGTTAAGTTATCTCAACGTAAGGTCCGTTATTAAGCGCGTTACTTCGATTTGTGTTCGTATTCGGCGAACGAAAAAATGCTTGGGATTAATTTTTGTCCATATAGGGAGTCTACCATTGCGTTTCAGGGATGGAAGTCTACCATTGCGTTTCGGGCATGGAAATCCACCATTGCGTTCCGGGAATAGGAGTCCAACATCGCGTTCCGTCAATCCCGAAAATAGTATTTTTGGGCGCCAAAAACTGCGGGCTAATGCCCGCGTAATCAACTAGCGTTGTTACCATCATGGAACGATACGCGTCTGTAATCTCTATAGATAACTCGGAATAAGATAGGTAACTGGGATTATTATACACCGTAAAATTATGCAAGGCAGTAATACTAGCCATATTGCTACGGCTATGTACCTCAGTAAATAGCTAAAACTTATATTCGCAATCGTTACCTTTAACAAAATAACGTGTATTATTGTAATATAAGTATTACGTCTAGCTTCTAATAATAATAAGCGGATAATAAAGGGTAAAGGAATCGGGGAAAGCATACCAGGCTGGCTTTTCTCCGTCGCAGCGTACATGTTTGCTTCTGCACTTTATACATACGTTACGTGATTTTTTGTGTTATCGTCTGCAACGTGGGCGTTTTGGTAGTAACATTTTTATATGGAATAAAATAACATTAAGATGGGTTGGGTTAGCTATAAAGTTTGTAGATTCTAGCCTTATTTTTAATCTTTTTAATAAAGGTTTAAACCTTCCTATTTATTAACAGTAGAGTAACGAAGCTAAAGCAGCAACCGCAACTGAAAATGCCGTGCAGCCTACCATAAATGCTATTATATTGTATTAATCGGAAATCCAGTTTGGACCAATATCTATAGGTATGCACGTAATAAAACGAATCTTACACTTCTCGTTCAGGCGATTTATTAATGTTATTAGCGCTTAAATTATGTAGCACTTTACAGATACATATCTATATTATAAGGTACATTCAAATCTTTATCCTAATTAGGCTTAATATATTAATACTTTGGTAAGGTTGGAATATAAGGCTGCATTAGCTAAATTATTCGGTCCCGGTTACTACTCTGGGGGCACCAGGAACGTATACCCGAATTAAATTTACCTTTAAAATGGCCTACTTTCTTTTATGCAAAAAGGAATGTTTATGTGCTAAACCTATTACGTATAAATTTTCGACCCCCCTTAAATAATGGCATAAATGCCAGGCTGTAAGTTTACTAAGCGTAAAAATCTCCACAAGGTTTTATAGCTACCAAACGCTACCTATTACTTATTAATTCGCCAGTTTTGTACCGGCCAATACGGTATTACAATATTTATATATATACATTACATGTAACTATTAATCGCATTCGAATAAATCATATAATCCTAAAGCTTTACAATCTCCACCTATCCTAAACCCGCCATAACTTACCGTCCTTATTATTATGCAGTTTCTTAATAAATTATCCGGATGCGGCAATATCTAAACCCAATAAATAAACATCCAAAATATACGTTACATATGTAATTAAACATAGAGATAACATATCCGGAACTTCGACGTCCATAACTGCCTAATCCACACCTATTGTATAATACCGGTTCCTAAACTCTACAACGCCTGCCACGACCAAAAATAACTGTCGCAATTCTTACGCATAGATATTACATGCAGCCGTTTAAATAATCCCCGTCGGCAGGATATAATCGGCCCTGTTCTATCTTGGTATATCCAACGCACATTAACGCGCCCGCGGGTCATAAAATAGCGAACAACCCCCCCCCCCCCCCACGCCCCCGAAACGGGACTTCTGCCCGGCTGTAACCTTCCGGGAACCCTGGTTTATCTATTGGCAACCATCGTCTTCGTTACCTTGTCCTATTGGCTGAGATGCAAGGAAGTTGCGAATATCTGCAAGACGCGCACGTCGAGATACATACCGTATAGATAGGCAGGTTATCTACAAGGTTCATTTTCTGGGCTTTATATTTCATAATAATCCGAATCTAGCTATCATCCCAAAATGTTCCATCCTGGTACCCTTTACGCTTCTTAACGTATTATATAACATGCCCCTCTGTTTTATAGCGGTACTTTTAACGTCTTATAGCGTACCTTTTTAACGTCTCCCTATAGCGGATCCCCTGGCAAAGCCCCGTTAACATAGAAAAAAACCTTACTAGCATACATCTTTCGTAAATTACTAACGTTACGATAAAAACGTCCGAAATGTTAAAATATTTATTATAATACTAATTAAGCCGTTTAAGCGGATTTAAAATATCCTGATAAACTTAACTTTTATTTAGAAAAAAAAAGCTTGCAATAAGTACTTTTATTAATTCGTTTATCGTCGATTTTATTATATTAACTTATAATACGATCATTTACAATTCCACCCTCGATTTTAAAACGCCAGAACTTACTTGTAATAAATAATAGGCCTTAATATATACCGATCCTACCCATTTCCATAATTTTACTTAGGCACTCCAAGCTTTTCGAAACTCTGGATTTTCTCCAATAACTTATAAAACCTGGGCGGTTATTATGGAATCTTATATTATCAGGTACAAACTATATACCATCTCTTTAAAGCGATAAATTAACGATTCCATTAAAATTTTCGTATATAAATTATATCTCGACCGGACGGAATTTATACAGAATTTTCAAACCGAACAAATAACTTTTCAAATATTTACCTTGCAAACAACTATCCGACAAACGCAATTATTTACATTAAAATATCAGTTCGGAAAGAAAACAACCAGAAATATAACGGCAGGAATTCGATAAAAAGCTAGCAGGGATTAAAATAAACAGTATCCGGAAACCCAGTTTATTATGCCACCTTATATAAAATTAATATTACAAACTAAAAACTTACATCTATTTCAGTTTCATGGTCCGTATCGAACTGTTTTTAATTTAATCGCTAAAAATTTTTCGCAAAATTATATTAAAACGCAAATCCGCATACTGGTCCATGCCCGATTTCTTATTTATCGACTTGCCCCTATTACATAATGCAAGCGTAAATATCGTCTTATCTCCAATATCTAAGCCAGTATAAACGAAACAAAACACGCCCTTAAAACGAAAACATTACTAAAAAACAAATTATCTTACAATTACACAAGGTTAAGTCTATATTAATACCTCCCACTAATTCGGCTTTTTTCATTATCTATTTTTAGTACAGGTTAAAACTACCACTTTCGACATTATAAAAACAAAAACTACATTCCTTTTCACCCAGGATAATACTCAGCGCATCATCTTCTTCTGTAACAAAATTAACCATCTCCAGATAACGAAGTTTTTCTAACGCAACTTCTTCTTTCTTTATAACAATCTCAAAACTGGAATCAATAAAATAACCCCAAATTGCCTCAAAACTTTGGTCACCGAACAGAAGCTTGCAGATCCCTTCGGCCTAGTATTTCTCAAAAGCAAAACTTTCCAATCTGAAAATGTACTCTTAAAAACTTTCGATTACCTTATCTACCTGCTTAAATTAAACACGGAAAAACGTAACTAATCCGTATAATTAACTAACTGCAACGCGGGCTATATCAAGTATATCTGTTTACTAAAAAATACTGTCGCATAATTAAAAGATATTATCGCAGTTGCGATATTCGACTCGCATTTTAAAAAGGTCAGGCGAGGTTCCTCTATTAGACTCATTACTCTAATCGGGAACAACTAAATCATCATCGATATCGTCGGTAAACGGAGCCTAGGAAGAAAGTTCTGGAGAAGCATCCTTATAGGAATTCGCTTCGCAACCACGGAAATCTTATACGAAGGACATCCTGGTAAACATTAACAAAAGTTATAAATATCTCTTTAAGCTAACTTACATTAGATTCGCGCCTTAGTAACCCTGGTAGGCACCGAAACATACGGAATTTATCGGTTTATACGTTATTATAAAACAATAATAACCATTTCCCGCTTACGTATTAAAAACGAATAACTGGAAACTATATATAACACGAAATGGCAGTTCTTATTTTTACCTAGGATTTCGGAATTAGACTAAATATTACCCCCCCGGGAAAAAAAATCAACAGCATACGGGAATAAGGGACTTTTAGATATGATCACATACCACTTGCTAAATACGTTAAGCCAGAACGGCCAACCTTAGGGAATAACTATGTACTGTAAAGACAAATAAACAACCGCGAAATTCGGAATACATAAGCAGAAAACGCGGTAATTATACGGCTCTGTACCGTAATGCCTTACTTACTAAAACAGCCCCATACCTTATCTCGTATTAACGGATATTAACTTACAGTTTATAACTAAACCGAATACGTTAGCAAAGCCGCTATATGTCTGCAATAATCACAATCTTGGGTTATACCTATAAAACATACCCATACTTATTCCTATATATAGAACTGTGCCTTTCCATATTTCCAGCTGACAAATCTTCTTGCAAAGGTTTAGCTTCCTCGTTACCGCCGATAAACAAAAAGCTTAGTAATCTTTAACGCGTCAAGGGTTAAGGCGTAACAGGATATATTCGTTCCAATATCGAAAATTTCTGCCGTGCGGCGGACGCGCAATAAAGGCGCCCTCAAGCTAACATGCATACCAGTAAGTTATCCGATATACCGTATAAAGCCAAGCTCGTGAAAAACCTGCCTTATTCTAGCTTCCCGTTAGCAATTTAACCGATTTGGAAGCTGGAAAGCAACGTACCTACTTGCTTAATTCGCAATATGGGATCCTTATCTAAGCACGACCATACGACCAGTTTCCAGGCTCCGACCAATAATTTACGTTTGGCGGCTACGCTATCTGCATACCATTCCTGCTCTCCATGGGCCAATAGCCCCGGTTCCTGTCATCCGCCTTGAAAATAACTAACCTCGGACGAGATATTATAACTTCACGCGGGGTCCAATAAATATGCTTATTGCGGTCTCCGCGTAAAACCAAAATCTCCGGAAGGTTACACTTAGGCAAAAGTCCCGTTTCGGGGCATCCGGGATTTGTAATTATTCAAACCCGTAAATATACCAGTATTGGATATAACAAGCCAAAGCGGGCGACTTGCCAACGCGACCATTTAAACGGCCGTATGTAATATCTGTACGTAAGCATTATAACGGCTTACGAACTTAAAACCTATCTGAACCAAACCTTTCGTTGCCGCCTAATTACATATTTACCTAAACGTAACCGTTACATACTTAACCATAATTTAACGTATCCGGGAAATAACGCAAACAATTTTGGGTTAACAACTGTAAAATTCCATCGTTATAATAATAAACGCAAAAATACATCTAATCGGACAACTACCCGGAAAAGGCAAGTAATAATACGGCTTTCGTAAATTTCGAAATTTTGTAAAGTTATAACTTACCCAGTTATCTTCACCTCCGTATCGGCATTATACCCTTACGTTTGTAACGCCTCTTACCACTAATCCAAAGTATGTTCCCAACTCCAGCAGTAAGGGAAGGAATAGATATATAATAATAAATATTTCCTAAGTAAAACAGCCAGCTTTTAACTTACTAAGCAACCAACTACTTCTTGGATAAAAAGCAGCTTCTAACTACTATCTTATTGATAAAACCCATTCTTTATTACTTACCATACTTTCCAACTAGTAATTAAAGTTAAAAAAAACTACCTCCTGTCGATCTGTTAACTACTGTCTAACAACCTGAGACCACGATAGTAGGTATCCTCGGATCTCCATCAGTTACTGATAATGGCTAACTTATATCCCTTCAGGGCTGGTAGAATTAATCATACAAATCAGCTATTACCCCTATAACCTCTACCCTCTAGCCACACGTACGGCCCGAATCCTTCCGTTCCCTAGCCATTAAATCTGGGAACTACTTAATGGCATACGGAATATACCCTTAGTATAGTAGTGAGGTTATAAAGGTGGATCTACCTAATAAAGTCGGGGTTAATTTACGCTATAATCAGAACGTTCCCGGTTCCCGCTATCGGGGGTTTTTTTTAATATCTGATTGGAATAAAACGACAGGATTTGGCACTTTTCAAGGCACCGTATATTATGGTCAAAAGGTCAACGGAGAATACAAGTTTACACAGTCTCAATAATGCACTGGAATGGCCGAAAAAGAGGGCTAAGAGTTTCGCCTAACACGATTTCGATATTCACTCGCTTTAAAAATCCATCCCTGTTACGACCAAACAACCCGACAGGCCCGTTAGCAGGCCTAGCGTCGGAACGGAAGGAACAAACGAGCCAACAACGGATCAGCAGAACCCAAAAAAGGGCGACTAAGCGGGTAGAAGTCACGTCACAACTCACCACGCTCACCGGGGCTTGGCAAGACTAAACAGAGTGAACGTAATTGCCACGATCACCTACACTGGGACAAACGAGCAAAATGGTCGCTGGAAATAAGTAAAGGAAGGGACGAAAATATTAATCAACAGGTTTCCTATATATCTAGTCGTTCCTTACCTTTATTTTCGGAATAGATAGCCATTACATCCACAATGTCGTACAAGAAATGAGAAGGAACCGCCCCACCGAACCCAGTATTTATAACCACTATTAGTACGCGTCAGAATTTATCGAATAATGTTCGGCGGCTAAATATTAAAATCAGCGAACCTCAATATTAAGCTAATGTACATATTGCTAGCTGAAACATTGCTAGCAAATTTTGACGGAACCATTTCCATATAATAATACCAGGTAAATTAAAATATACAAGCTTTATATGTTGGTATTTTAGCAATTCTTTATCCCTTATATCCTTCTTTCCAAATCGTTTTACTTACCAATACATATGGGATCGAGAGCTTGCACCTTTACCAGCCAGATCTTTAAATTATTAACCCCGCCATTATTATGTTCTATACGTTATCCTAACCGCTTTAAGGCCAATAAACACTTTAAAAGGCCCTCGTAAATCCATTTAACGTTAAGATAATTCTTTAAGAAATCCTTAATATCATCCATTTCGCACCTTAAGTAAGCAATTCTCTCCTTCATAATTAAAGCTGGTACCATAATCTATCGATTGCGATAGTTTACGATATACGATATCAAAAAAAAAATAGTAAAACCACAGACTTTAATCTTCAAGGCCAACATTTAAGGCCTTCCGTACAATACTTAGCTCCTTATCGAGGAAAAACGCTCGCATTTTATCGTCGGCGCCTCGTTTGTCGAAAAGTTTCGGAATAAGCTGGCTTCGGCGATACCACGCGGAAAAATTAAATAAGTTAAATCTAATCATCTCGGTTATATACGCAAACTTATCTTCGGTTATGCTTTTTCCCTGTAACTCGGGATTTTCAAGTTTGGCTACCACGAATTTCCTATAACCCCAGATATGAAAGTTCTGTCGGTTCTTAATAATTATTTTAAACATTAAATTAAGTTCCGTTTTCCATATCTTACGTATAATCGGAACTAGCAATCGGAAAATAACTTGCAATAAAATCCATTACCGGAAATTCCAAATGTAATAAAATTTAAAAAACTTTAGCAAAAGCGGTAACGTATGACACAAACGAGCTGCGCGCACAAACGAGCTGCGCGCTTTTTTCAACTTTCTCGCTATCCAATTTTAATCATTTATTTCTCAACATCACTTCCATGGAGCGGCTTACAAAAGAAGCTCGAATAAACTTAGCTGTTCAGGCTAAAAAACGAAACCTTAAACTTTTTTATGTCAAACTTGGTTTTATATATACGGTTGCACCTTTTATTTTAAGATCTCGATATAATGGCAAATCTGCCCGACCCGATACCATACCCAATTTGCGAAAATTGACGCCGACCGAAAAGAAATCGATTGTCGACCGTATCCTCGACTTAGATACGCGAACGTTTCCTATCCGGCGTTAGCATGTTAAAAATATGGCGAATTTGTTATTTGCGTAACGCGTCGTAAAACGCGTCGGGGTTAATTAAATGTCCAACTTTATTAGACGGCAAAAAAAACTTTAAACGCGTTTAAATCGGAAGATCGATTATTAACGGGTATTATGCGAAAATCCAGAGATATTTCGCAAGTAATTCGAACTTGTTCGGGTTACTATCGCAAAATACGGCATTACAAAAAAGGATATTTATAATTTCGACGAAACTGGATTTTTGATAGGGCTTTTTATGGCAACGGGCATGGTAATTACTAGTGCCGAAAAACGTGGAAAACCTAGATAAGCCTAACAAGGGAATAAAGAATAAGTTACAGTTATTTAAACTGTTAATTCCTAAGGTTGGGTTATACCGCCATTTATTATTATGGCGGGGAAAAATTACCTTAGGGCTTAATTCCGCGATAACCTATTACCAGTAGCCGGTTAAAAAATCGCATTAAGTAATAATAACTGGACAACAAACAAACTGGGTTTAAAATAAGTCTAACATTTCGATTAATATACTCGAACGCGTACGAAAGGATCGAAACGTTTCCTTATTTTCGACGGCCACGAAAATTACTATTCGATAAAATTCGAAAAATATTACGCCAACCACGACATTATTACACTTTGTATACCCGCGCATTTTTCGCATAAACTTTAACTTCTTAACGTATCCTGTTTTTCTTTTTTAAAATGCGTTTATTCGTTATATATCGAAAGTTTAATGCGACGTTATCATATTTACATTACCAAAGAAGATTTTCTTGCCGGCTTTTACGACGCGTTTAAAGCTGCTATAACGTCCGACAATATCAAATCCGGATTTACCGCAGCTGGTCTCGTTCCATTCAATCCTAATACCGTTCTTTCCGAACTCGAAACTTCTTTAGTTGTGCCTACGCCGACCGTCTCCCCGTTAACCTCCGCCGGTTTTATTTCCCCACCCGCAAAAACCCTTAGGAATATCAAGGAAGCAAAAAAACAAAAACGTTACTTACAAAAAAAAATTAAAAATTACCAGGGTAGTTCGCCGACAAGAATAGTTAAATCGGTTAACCTTTTAACCAAAAATCAACTAGTACTTTGGCATAAAGTTACTTTCCTTAAATAAAAAACCGCCCAATTGCGCGAAACCAACCATATCTTAAGCAGACGTCGAAGGACCAAAAATAAACGTCTCCAAAAAGGAGGGACACTTACTATATAAAAGGGACAAGCTCTCCTGGCCGAAAAGGAAGGGGGTAATGGGAAAATGCAGCCAACAGTGGCTAAAGGTAGTCGTCGTACGAGGGTTAAGACGAAGGAACGGAAATATGGCGTTTGCGGCAAGCCCGGACATAATGCGCGCACTTGTGAAGAAGCTGTAAAGACGTCTAACGAAAAAAAATCCGATTAATTTTAATTGATTTGATATGTTGTGGTTGATTAATTCGAATTTTTTGTTGCGATGTGGTAAAAAACCGCGCAGCTCGTTTGTGCGCGCAGCTCGTTTGTGTCATACGTTACAGTAAAGGCAAGTTTAGATTAAAAAACGTTACCGTCTAACTTTAAGTTCTGCTTATCCGACGCTTAATCTTAAACATTTAATCCCGGTAAATCTGCCGTGGCCGTCGACGTGATAGGTATTATACTACTTTTTCTAATTCTTGGAAAACGCTAATTTAAAAGGGTCGCATCCGAAAAACAATATAATAATGCGTTATCGGACGGTTTCGTAATAACGTTTAGAAAAATACTTAGTAATACTTTCAAAAACGAAAATCCACCTAACCGTTTAAATAATAAGCCCGAAAGCAAATAACGGCAACGAACATTCCATATTATATAATATTTAAAATTAAGATAAAAAAACTTAATAATAAGGTAAAAAAGCGTAAAGCCGTAATTTCCCGACGTTACTTAAGAACGTATTTGGTTCTTAAGGTCGCGGTATATCTTAATCTTTTCGAAATTTCGTAATCGTTATTTTTCGGTATATGCCCGAATAATACGGATTACGCTATATTATAATAATTACAAACTAATTAATTTTAAACTTGTGGGAAAAAGGAAAGAAACAAGAAATAATTAAGGAGCATACATACACTTGCCATATCAAAACTCGAATTTGTTAGGGATACACAAATCTTAAAAAATGCAAACGCTATAAATAAACAACACGAATAAAAAAACCGCCCCATACCCATGGAGTTCTACCTTAGCGGCTACTCGGCCTTTAATTACAAATTACGTGAAATACGGCCATACCGTAACTTAACGGTTAAATAAGCCACCCCGCTCTAGATTTAGGCTATAGCCAACAAGCTAACACTGCATTTATCACAATTAACCTTTATTAAAACCAACCGTACTAGCGTTATATCAATTATTACTACCGTTTAATTATTAATTTAACATAAATCTTAAAAAACCTAAGTCCTATAGATTTATCCGTACGTTTGTTACGTCGTCGCGTTACCCATAACTTAGGTAATTTAACTTACTAATAAACCTTTATTTAAGAAAATATCGTTAGCCCTCCTATTCTATCAAAACTACAATACGTTTTCGATTTTCAAGATGCCTCGTCGATACTGGATAAAGACGCCTTTTTCCGCCGAGCCCTTAGTTTTCTTAAATCCTTTGCCATCGATACCTGCTATTCCGCTTAATTCTATTACCCCGTTTATATTTATTTCCAAAACGGCGTGGGACGTCGACGACAATATGTTTACAATCGCTATTAATGTCCCAAGTCCACAGGCCCCGCATTCTGAAACGTTAAATCAACCGGAAAATAAAGATATAGCCATAATAAGCAGGCCGTTTCCCTTTTTAAAGCTTTTATTGGAGCTTCGGATTGCAATTTACAAATATTACTTTTTTAAAACGAACTAAGTCGTTAATCTTAACTTACATAATTATAAGTAACTGCATAAAAAGCTGGGGATCTTGCAAACTTGTCGGTTTATTTACAGAAAAGCAAGTTTTACCTTTTACAATACTTATTATTTCCGCATTTTTCCAACTTTTCCAACTTGCCTTTTTAAAACTAAAAGACCTTTTCTAGTACGTTTAAACTTCCGATAACGCGCCTGCATCATATTACTAAAGCTACGTTTCGGTCCTAGCTGGAGCAAACCGCTACGCGGCTGGGTTATGGACCCGGTACTTGGATTAAGCAATTGCGTCTATATAAAAACATTAACGGTTTTTATTAAATGTAACCCTAATAATAACGTCTTTAATAAATTCCGAAAAGCTAATGGGTTTTATAAAAAGTTCTTTAATGATCTTTTTTTTAATATTATGCAAGATATGCCTTTTTTTAAGTACATTAACTTTAACGCAAACAGAAACGTTAAAAAATCTAGTAATATAATACGTGCCTTCCTGGAAATAACGGTAAACCTAGGGAAAAAAACTTGCTAGGTTTAAAACGCGATAGATATATTAAGTAAAAACGATCTAGACGTTTTGTTTCTTTAAGAAGTATCGAAAGATTTAAACAATATCTGCATTAAAAGGCATTATTTCCAAAGTTATGATTTCGGAACAACCCTTGCTTATATATAACGGGTTAAAAAGGAAATGTTTATTAAAAGTAAATACCTAATTAAGAACTTAACTTCGTAGCTTCTTTATTATTTTATAAGGAATCTTCCAGTTGTCGTCGTTAAGAAAATCTTTAACAATAATCTTGGCGATAATTTTCGGCATATCGAGGTTCGAGTTCGCAAGGTTTATTCTGTGGACGATCCGGCAGGTCTTTTTTAAGCAGTCCAAACTGTACCCCCTGCTTATTTAACGAAACTATTGGAAAGGCCGTTTTTTTAGTTTATTAAGTTGGTACCCAGATATATTACATTATAATCGGACGACATTATATCCAGTACCTGTAATTAAAGTCTGGCATAAGTGCAATGGAGACAGAAAATACTAGGTTCAGGGCTTGTGCCGAAACTAGATATAAGACTCCGGAGGTTATTTGGACTTTAACAAAGTATCCATCTACTCTGTTACCACATCCCACGCGATTTTCACTGTGGAAATAATGCAAATCGCATTCTGGTCGTAGCAGGTTGCTACAGTCGGCTGGCAGTCGATGTAACATGGGCCGTATATTTTCAGTATCTCCTGTTCGATTAGAATCTCCTTGTGAAAGTTCTTAAATTTTGGATTATTTAGCTAGTGGTATGGATAGGGCAACGCGGGATAATTCCCCCAACCGGTACTTAAACCGATAACACACAAACAGCCCCAAAATAGATCAATTAAAGCTACTCGTATATCCCCAACTTGGCTTAAGTTTCACGCATGTTTTAATTTCGCCCTTGCGCCTCCCGAGATGCAGTTGGACATTAAGGCCGACACGTCAGCATTGGACGTAGCGTTATATTCGTCTTCCAGCCCTTCAGGTTCTGCAATTGCAACGGAGCGGGGCAGTCCGACTCCACCTAACGTGGCTGAGGCGCTTAACTTTTCGTTAACGGATGTTGGTTTTCGAAACCGCGCCCATAGGCGGCATCTACATAAACTTAACCACCTCGTCGCTTACCAGAATTCTCGTCGTTATGGCCCGTACTCGAGCACAGTTAGTCGCCTAAAAAGGGCGTATATCGTCGGCGCCAAAAAATTAAGATATTTGTTTCATAAAGCGCTAAGCGATATTCTTATTAATAATAAACAAAAAAGCGACCTTAAGGTACCCGGAAACAAAGAAGCACCCGTCGTACGATACGTTTCGAATAGCAATTAACTTCCGAACTCGTTAAACGCGATTAACCGCATCTATTTTTAACCAAAAAGGTTCGGTTTTAACAGGTACGGTATTTCTATTTATATATTTATGCAAATACCGAAATTAAGTTATCGAAAAGTTCCGCGATGTTTAATAAGCGTAATACGAAACGATCTGCCGACATATTTAATTACGACTTAAATTTCCTTTAAAAGCGGCCTCGACGATTTTTTAAATTGTTTTTTGTAAAAAAGATTTCCGACAAACCCGCGGTTAATAACGGTAGCACCTACGAATTAATTAACCCGATTAAGTTTTGGACAAAAAAAAGGTAATAACCGCAAAAATACTTTAAACTTAATATGGAATATTTATTAACCCGAAAAAGGTTACTATCGTTTTTTATTCGCAAACGATCAAATTTTATTACGTTTACGACGCCCAGTAATTAAAAACCGAAGGAAAAGAAAAATATACCATACCGAAATCCGCGTTATAAAACTTTACTTAGGACCAAAAACAGCTTTATAATTAAATCCAACCTAGATATTGCCGGCATAAACAAAACGTTTTGTAAGATTTTACTTAAAATGAACCAGGTGGTTCCCGAAAATTTATTATTCCGTAACGATATCTTCGAATCTATTTGCCAAAAAATCTATAACAAAAATAAAGCCTGAGTTATCCAAAATATCAATTGGCTTATTATTCCTTCGGCCGAAAGTTTTGCCATATTCGGCGTTAAGCACCTTAATATTTTAACGGAAAACGTTAACGAAAGCTGAAATAACTTTAATCCTTTTAACTAATATTTGTCCCTAGTTTAATTATTTCGTTAAGTTTAAACGTAAGGTATTTACCGACGACCAGCTGGCCAAGTTGTTATTATTTATTGGCGACTTTATTGTTGGGGATTAGTCCCTTTTTATAGCAACGTATTACATGTATTTCCCGTTCCTAACGTACGAGATAAAATGCGGCGCCGTAACGCTGGACGTAACGGACCGCCAGAACGCCCATAATATAACCTTTGCGGTACGGGCCGTTGCCGAGCTCTTTCGTACCGTAAAACGCGAAGGTAAGATTTACCGGTAAATTTTTGGCTTTTTAATTTCGTATAACTATAAGTTAATGCGGATTTACGGTTATTATCCGGTAATAAATAGGAAGGATATTAAGTATTACTGCTACTTAATTTACGAATTTTCGTTTACGGCATTTAACGGAAAAAAAAATAAACGGCATATCACTTTACCAAAAACGTTTACGATATATAGATGCCGGTTTATTTTAAGATAATCTATTCGGTTATCGATTAATTACCGTCCGACTTAAACTTCGATGTTACGTCGTTTCCGGAAACCGGCCTTTTCTAGAATTTAAAAAGTTATTATTTATTACAGTTAAATACTAGTTCCGTATTATTATTTATTAAGCAGGACAGCCGGTTAAGTAATACCGGTTTAGAAAAAAATACTCTAAGTACTTTATTTACAGATCCAGAGGTAATTAAGAAAAGGAAAAATAAAAACTAATAATATCTTGGTTTCGTCTATTAACCGAATTGGTACGAATATTATACGGCGTACAACCCTTAATTAAATTAAGTCTCGGGATAAAAACTTCCCCTTTTTTTTATTTAAGTTAATTAAAAGTTAAGCGTAAAATCTTAAGTTATCTATTAAATAACACGTATCCCTACATAACCAGCGTACGGTTCTTATAAAAAGATTCGAAAAAAAAATATCCCAGCAATTCCTTAGCTATCTTTTTAATAAATCCCCTAACCGTCAGGCTCCAAGTCATTATCGAGCAATATCCCTAGGCTTTCAAAACCTTCTCTCCCCTCCCCCCTTATACGGGGCTTCTATAACCCAGGAGCCGTATTAAGGCGTTTTCTTATCTAGCAAGTCCCTGATCGAATAAAATCTGCCGGGGTCCTCCTAATAAATACGGGGTACGTCTTGGCCTGCTCGAATTAATAATATATCATATTTACCGGTATATCGCATTTATTACCTCGTTTATTAATAATAACTACAAAAAGCTATAACTTTATAAGTTATATTCGCAATACCGGTATTTGCGGCAAAGCAAAAGGTAAACGTCTGCGTTATAATTACGGCTGATTTTGTAATATCGCAAAATAAAGTTTTCGCTTATTTTAGCGAAATTCTTATCTTTTTTATTTCGTTTTTTAATGGGATGCTGGAGGTTGGCTATATTTATAAAGGTAATAGCAGAGTTAAAATAAGTCGTCTGTAAAATTCCTTATTTTAAAGGGCTTTTTGATATATAAAGGATTACTAAGTGTCCAAATCTGGGCCCAGATAGCGGTTTTCGGCCACCCAGATAGTATCGCCATTTTGGTATATAGTTAATAACGTGTTATAATACCAAGCCAAAAATCGGGACGGCTTAGGATTTTTTTATCCAAATTATAATTTAAATTTTACCCGACAAACAGTATTAAATGTTTACGTTCGAAAATACCATAACTAATATAGAAAACCTATTCGGGTAATACTGTAATTATGCTGAATTCTAACTAGTTCCCCTAAACTAGCTCCCTTTAATTAATCATCAATGGCCCAAACATACGCAACTAACACGGGCCAAAATTGGACACCTCCTAGTTCTGGACACCTCATAATGGGGCGTGGGTGTAAGGGATTCACATCGGCTGAGAAATGCGTAATGCAAAGAGAATTTAATCGTAAAGACAATATAGCTCGGGAGCCTAATTTTGGGGCCTTCGGTTAAGCATGCTTCGAAGCCCCAGGTATTTGTTTCCACAGCATGGACTTTGGCCCCAAAATGAGGCTCATGGGTTACAGGGGACGGCGCAAAATATGGGCTCAAATCCCATCCTACCAAAGCAGTCGGACATGCAACCTAGCTCGAGGAATAGCGAGAATCGGATGTGTTATACCCAACACATTAAGATACCGGGTATCACAGGCGGTTTCTCAGCATTACACTGGAATGGACCTTTTTATAAGGCTTGGACAGTGTTTAAGAGGATACCTGTAGATAGGACAGGCATTATTACCCATTCGCGAAATGGAAAGTTTAAGCCATTTAGCAATTCCTAAATGGGAAAAATCTAATTCCTGTAAGTCCATTAATAAGTTATCTGGTGACGGAAAACGTAGAGGCCAACGATTGATATCTCCTTGAGGGCGATAAGGCGTCGCGCCATCAATTTTTCGCTAGCTTCTCGGCGATCGTTTTTATTCGCCGTATTGACCCAATCAGCTTCCCCAGGGAGAGCTCTAGCGGCCCTAAAGTGGGCTTATCTTCCGTTTTAAGCCTAGGACGTTCAGAAAATTGTTATTGTCGACGCCTTATCGCCCTTAAGGAGATACTGGCTTAGTCTGGGGGACAGTACGTGGTGTACCATCCCAAATTCGGTGCTGGGATATTATGTACTATCCCAAAGTTCAGGCTGGGTTATTATGTACTATCTCTAACAGCGGGATGGGATACCATGTACTGTCCCTAATTTCGAGCTAGGATACGTAATATACTATCCCAAAATTCAAGCTGGGATATCGTATACCATCCCTAATTCCGGGCTGGGATATTATGTACTATCCTAAACTCCGGGCTGTAATATCATATGTTATCCCAAGCTCCGGATTGGGATATAATATACTATCTTAAAGCATATACTAGCATATTTTAAATCCAAAAACTGGCCCGGATATCGGGCCGTTTTGTTCCGGAACGTAAAAAAAACCTTTTCTCCTTTTTTATTCCTTTTATAACATCCGTATCTGGTATTTTATTTTCTTATTTACTTAACACAAAACCGGCCGTCTGTATATACTTAAAACCAGGTAAATTACGTTTAACTTAACCGTTTTAATATACGCCAAACTAATTAGCTTATAACAAAAAGGCTTACTATATTAAGCCGGTATAACATTTATATCACGCCAGTTCGTACCCTTACGTTTAAAAACTATTTCGGTCGGTTTAAAGCTTTCGAGCCTCATATTTGTCGTTTCTATAAGATTTAAAAGGTATAAAATATTTTTAATTTACCTAAACATTTTATATCTTAAATCTTTTTATTAAAAGTTAACAACCTTATTTTGCTTATTCGTTTCTAATTATTACTCGTACCGTAACATCCTTTGTTATTACTTGTAATATTAAAAAAAGAAAAACAAAAAAAAATTAAATTAAAATTATAAGTTATTACTTAACTAACAAAATAGAAAATTATAATTATTTTTTTAGGAATTCGCATACCTTCCAATATACGAAACTGTATAAATACATTATTTACACGGTTTAAAAGCTGCGTTTCCTCGCTTTACCCTATTATCTTTCGGCCATCGTCCCGAACAAAAAACTATAAAATCCACCAAAACATTTTTAACGTAACAAAACCTCCAGCAAATTACTGGCTACATTCTCGATATCACGTGGTCGGCTTTCTAATCTGGAAGCAATTAATGAACCAGGCTGGCAAGAAAAAAAGCCAATTTTGGCCACAAAACTGGTAATACCGGCATTTAATACCATAAGCAAACAAAACGACATTAATTAAAACGTCCTCTTTTAAAAACCTTAACCTTAATATAAATATCAATATAGATAAACAGCCATAAACGAAAGTAACATATTTATTAATATTAACGTTCGTATCGTCTATATTGTTAATCCATTCCTAATCAAAAGCCGACTCGGGTACGTCACTAAATAAAAAAACCCGGCTCGGTCCGAAATGCCCCGAAAACTAACAGATCAAACGTAACTTTATGCTCCGTTCCGCCCCATACCTAACAAATTCAACCTTATTTCAACTTTTAAAATATACGGAATGTTACGGCCAAAGAAAATACATTATAAACATTACTTAACCTTCTTGTAAAATAAAACTTCCGGCTTTTAAAGCAAAAACGGCCTTAAACCGCCAAGCCATAGCTTCCGACAGCCGATTGTCTGCCTTATAAAATAGGCCGTAATACCTTAAAGCTAAACCTAACAAGTTTTTCGCGTTAACCCATAAATATTATCCTAAACAGAACAGTAATTAATAACATAAAACGCGTAATAAAATATCTCGTATTAAATCTTGCGTCGCTATTAACGGACATAGCAACACGTTTTTCATAGGTTGCCTTACGCGCAATATAATCCTTTACCGAGCTAATAATATTATACACGTTAGGTTATTTAATCAACCTCGATATACGGCGGGGGTTCTTCAGCCGCATAACAACCATTACGAAACTAAGCCTTATAATCTATCGATAACTACCGCCCTTAACATTTTTTTATGGTCCAGAAAAAATCATTCTGATATTACTTTATCTTTTTGCTTTTAAAGCCTATTTTTATAAAAACGCCTGGCTAACTTATGCGCAATGGCCGAATTAAATCCCGAACTTTATACTGTCGCATAACTTGCGTTACTTGAGATCGAGGCATAAGTTGTATTGCATATATTAAATAAAAAGCATCCAGGTAGATTTCCTATAGGCCGCGGCGATAACTATATGTTCCAAACTAGTAAGATATATAGATATTATGTTATAGTTACAACCCTTCCGGCGGGTTAAGAATACGGCACGGGCTCCGCTGCCGCCTTCGCCAGCTAGGTTAAAAAGTTCTTCCCCAACCTCTAGTTCGGCCTGCTAGTTGGCATCGCCGCCGGCTTTCCCAATTTTACGCAAAATCCGCCGCTCGATATCCGTTTAGGTAACGTTTTTGTCGGTTTCTTTACGGGTAAAAGTACGGGCTTTATAGCTTACGATTTAGGTAAAAAAACCATAAAGGACGGTTTTTAACTACTGCGTTTCGGATACGTATTAGCCAGTACAGAAACTATCGTCCGATCGGCGATCGGTAGCATTAAATTTAAAGTACCAAAAAATGCAAAACCGTTTTTGCCCTATTACGAAATAATTAAACTTAAAAAGTATTCCAGTAATACGTTTGTCGACCCCGGATAAAAGCGGGATAAGCTTTACCTAGTCGACGATAGCGGGACTAAGCGATTAATAAAACAGGAAAGGCAACTGGATAATATATGCGTTTGAATATAATACGAACCGATAAAATCGGGAAAGAAGTTAATAAAAAATATTTAAAAACAGAACGAATTAAAAAATAAATACGGCGTTATCGGTTTAAAAATGGAAACAACTGGGATTATAAACCGTATTCCCGTTGGCATTATCCGGGAAATCTGCGATTATAAAGATAAATATAAAAATAAAAAAATAGTAACCGTACGTTACGGCCATAGCTGCTACTTATGTCAAGATACTTTTATCTGAAATTCCGCCGAGAACTAAAAAACGCAGATTCGACGTTAAATATCCTGTTTTAATTATAGATAACAGACGTAAAAAGTACCGTGGCTGCGAAAAGGTTGCTAAGGCATTTAGTAGCAATAGACGAGCTACGTAGTTTATTTCCGACGGACAGGGAATTCAGGTAGGTGGGAACCTTTCGGTCGGGGGAAACGTAAGTTTTGGTAAGGGTTGATTCCTTGCGGCAAGTATTCGGTCTTGATTATTAACAGGTAAGATAGTATAAACGATAATATCTTATAATGACTTTACGTATACGTAAGTTTGTTAAAACTTTTAGCCTTTTTACCAGGTATAACCTGGCATATAGTATTATCCGTAACTGATTTGATGCGTTAGTTCCAGACGATCTGTAGGAAGAGTTTTTGGGAGACCTCGCCGAAAGCGACCCCCGTACCGATATATGCCGCATTAAAAGCGATAAAGGCGGCTTTCTGGAAGACTGCTTTTCCTGGATTTTTGAGGATTCTTAATTAAAGAATTAACAGGATAACAAAGATATTCGACTTTTATAAATAAAAAGCGATCCCGGCAAGGAAAAAACGATATTAATAATCGGCTTCGTTAACGGGATAACAAATCGATTGAGATTTTACGAATTCTGTGCGTTTTTTTTTTTTTTTGTTAAAATACGGAACCGCATTTTAATAACGGCGTATCGGTATTTCGAGGTTTTATCTGGAAGTTTTTAAATAAAAACCGTATTTTAAGCCGTTATATCCCGGCCAAATACCGTTTTGTAATTAAAGACAAACGCAAAGCTTTATTTAAGTTAAATTCGAATAAATTTTTTATTTTAAAAACGATATTTTCTGTAATATTAAAAAATACCGGTTTCGAAGCGATTTATCTTTTAATAAACGTATTGGATAAGTATAACGAAAATTCGGATAAATTCGTAAAGTAGATTGCCAACAACGCGGCCAACCTTTAGTTTAAAATAAAGTAACTTATATTAGGTTGCCTTAATCAAATACTCGAGGAAATCTTTAAACTAAACGGCCAACTATAGAAACTTAGCCTGGAATTAAACTATAAGTATGTTTCTTAAGCGGTCTCCTTATTTATTAAACGTAAAGTCGAAATATTAGCAAAGAAAAAGCAATATGATGAAGTGTTCCGGAA
The DNA here is from genome assembly GCA_004155035.1 of Monosporascus sp. 5C6A. NCBI lineage: Eukaryota > Fungi > Ascomycota > Sordariomycetes > Xylariales > Monosporascus > Monosporascus sp. 5C6A. The sequence continues at coordinate 2,175 of QJOB01000404.1, read as the reverse complement.
GACAATTGAGCAGAGGCTCGTGGAGAAAGCCGAATTAACTTTTCTTTAGGTCGCTTTAGTATGCCAAAAACTAGTAAAGATTTTACGCTTGGTAATTCTGGTTGAACTTAACAGGTTCCCATTCAAACTGCAGCCTTTTTATGATAAAATAATGCAGTTAATCGAAAATCAAGAAGGCAGCAGCAAGCTCTGCAAACAGATCCTTTGCGCCGTTACTATCGCCTATAACCCGCTTACACTTGACGAAATTGTCCCAATGGTGGGGTTCCATAAACGGCCAATCGAAAATATTTGCGAACTCGTAAGTTTTTGCAGCTTGTATATAATCCTTTAAAAGAAAACGATCCGTTTTATACATCAGTCGGCCAAAAACTACCTTAACGGCATTACTAAATTCTTTCCCGATAAACGTAAACAAAAATATGGCCGAATAATAAAGCGCTTTTTGTAGGCTATGTTCAAAATTTTACGGCGGAATATCTACGGCTTACCTTATCCTGGATTTTTAATTAGCAAAATCAAGGCATTATTTAACAATCCGTTAGCGGCCATACGGTATTTCTGCGTTTACTAGATCGGCCATTTCTGCGATGCCTATAACCGTAGCCGTTTTAAAATCGAAACTGTCGGCCAATTCCTTCGAAAAAAGTTCCTTTATTAGCTTAAGGTTTTAGGTTTTATTTAACATACGGGGGACGTTATTTTCTCGATAACAAAACTAAAAAGCTTATTAAAAGTCCGTTTCCATAACGTTATAATTAAAAATAAAACTGATTAATATAAGGAAAATTATACGATAACGAATTACTAAATCTTATCCAGAACTTACGCCGGTTCCTTCTTCAGAATAAATGGGTAATTAAGAATGCTCCACTCCAGGCATACGTATCAGCTCTTATATTTAATCCGATTAACTGCCTAATACGGAAGATATTTGAAAAGGAGGCGGAATGGATAAAAACAAAGCCTATAATAACAAGCGCCTGGAATTCTTGCTTACAAACGTTCGAAAGCCATAACAGAAAGGTCAACTCGGTCGCACTTTTTCATAACTCCAAGCTATTGGCATCGGGGTCAGATAGTATAACTATCAAGATTTAAGATGCGGTAACGGGGTCCTTTTAACAAACGCTCGAAGGCTATAAAAATATAATCAAATCGGTTATATTCTTTCATGACTCCAAGCTATTGGCATCGGGGTCAGGAAATAAGACTATCAAGATTTGGGATGCGGCAACGGGGTCCCTTTAACAAACGCTCGAGAGCCATAAAGATTGGGTCAAATCGGTTACATTCTCTCATAATTCCGAACTATTGGCGTCGGGGTCATTTAATAATACAATCAAGATTTAGAATACGGTAACGGGGTCCTTTTAACAAACGCTCGAAAGCTATAAAAATAAGGTTAACTCGGTTGCATTCTTTCATAACTCCAAGCTATTGGTATCGGGGTCATTTTATAATACCATCAAGATTTGGAATACGGAAACGGGGTCCATTCAAAAAACGCTCGAGGGCCATAAAAATAGGGTCAACTCGGTTACATTCTCTCATAACTCCAATCTATTGGCATCGGGGTCATTTGATAATACTATCAAGATTTAGAATACGGCAACGGGGTTTTTTTAACAAACGCTCGAAGGCTATAACAAAAGGGTTAACTCGGTTGCATTCTCTTATAACTCCAAGCTATTGGCATCGGGGTTAGATAATAAAACTATCAAGATTTGGAATACGGTAACGGGGTCCCATCAACAAACGCTCGAGGGCCATAAAAATTGGGTCAACTCGGTTGCATTCTCTCATAACTCCAAGCTATTGGCATCGGGGTCATTTAATAAGACCATCAAGATTTGGGATGCGGTAACGGGGTCCCTTCAACAAACACTCCACCTTGGCACTATAATACACACCATGTCATTCGAAAATACCGGCTTATATCTAAATACCAACATCGGCCGTATTGATCTAGCCGTTGGGACAAAAAGAATCCAATCGTTACCTCGAACTCCCCATCCGGATCAAGCTCAGGAAGCACAATATTATGGCTAAGTCAAACACCCCCTTCACGCACCACCCCCTTCACGCCCCACCCCCAATTTGAGGCTATCCCCAAATCAGTTAATTCTTCAAAAATCAATAACTCAACAACCACTGAAGCAATCCACTTCGGAT
>QJOB01000403.1:0-25335 GCA_004155035.1 Monosporascus sp. 5C6A | reverse complement strand
TTAAATATATTTACTAAGATATTCCTTATTTTTATATCTCTTTTTACTTATTTTCTTATTTTATCTATTAGATTTTTCTTTTTCCTTTTTATTATAAAACTCCTTTATTTAGTTAATAATAATAGTGCTTATTACTTATTAATATCTATTTTTCTTAATTAGTTATAAATAGTCGGGTTTGTGGATTTTGTATAGGCAAAAGTGGGGCGTGAAGGGGGTGGTGCGTGAAGGGGGTGTTTGACTTATATGTAGTTCTGAAGTTAACTGGAGACTCAAAGTACATGCATATAATAATAAGCTCGAGCACGTGCTCTAAGCCTGCTGCTTCCGCGGCAGGAAGTAGTGAGAGTCGCTCGAAAAGCTGACCCTTACTTCGTATGACTAGCTAAACCCAGCATACGATTGGGTCCGAAGGAAGACGCAGGGACGACATTCACTCCCGATTGGTAGACCTTACATAATCAAGCTTATTGCCATTCGTTCCTTGTCGCTGGGTACAATACGGAAGTAAACAAATACAATGGCACCCTCGTTTGGCCGAACTAGCGCCTCAATCTTCCTAGAACATATCAGGAAGGTCGAATTGTCAGCTAGCCAGGCCGGAGATTGATATGACGCGGATTAGCTAGGTATGTATATCTCTTGTTGATAATGTGCATTTCTGTTACCACATACATATGATATGACCTTATTGCTGTACTTCGTCTGGTGTCCTTTTTGTTTACAACTAGGTAGTATGGAGTAGCAACAGCCGGCTCGTAACTGCCAAGACATCGGGCGGGGAACTTGCCAAGTGGAAGAATGCCGGCAGGCGTATTCTGGCCACCTTGGTAAAGCTTGAGTTCCCTTGCGCATCGTAACGGTCGGTGGCCGCCGAAAGCTACCGCGCCTATCACACTGCACAGGAGAATCCCGCTGTTGTGGGGGATGGAACAGTGGCGGCAGGACGAACCATTCTTATCGGACCGTGACGACATTTCGACACCGAACGGAAGATGCGGGGGAGATTGCTTGCCTGGGATCGCGACGCCCATGCCGATCGACATTGGCGCTACTTTTCAGCTATGCGCGATAATAAGGAACACCCGGAGAAAGGTGCCCTAACAGGCATCGGAGGTGTGTTATCTAACGTCACCACTAAATGAAATCGCCATCTACCCCTGTTGCCAACAACCTCGGTGAGTCGAGCTTGTCACCTCAGGTGGTTAGTCTACGTAGTAACCAATATGGGCCTACATGCGACCCGCGATCCTGCAGGCGCAACCTGCATGCCTGCCTCCAATAGCTACTCTAGACCATTGTTGCCCCGTAACCGATATGCAAGAACCCATCGGCGAAGCGACATGCAGATGGTGTGACCTGATCCATCACCCTCAGTATGAATAAATAAGGCTCTCCTGACCCTCCACCGCTACCCATTTGTGTGACTGTGACCTCCCCTTCAAGCCGCGGACAAGCCACTCTAGGCAGTTTACCTGGGCCGTTTGTCAAGATGACGCTGCATTCGCGAGCGCTGGCAGGTGTAGCTCTGGCTACTATTTCACAGGTCTCAGCTCTCACGCCTGAGGCCATGCTGAGTGCCAACAGATACGGTGCCGCGCTGCCAAACCCTTCGGGAGTCCGTTTCCCCAATACCTTGACTGGAATATAGCCACTGAACGCTTGTTAGGAATTTGCCCTATTTACGGTGCAGAATTACTCGTTCGAGACTCAGGAGTCCTCAGCTGGGTGGAACTTCCTCAACTTAACCACGGGAGACGTATCCGTCTGGTATGAGGGTTCCGACATCTCCGAAGTTGTCTTTGTTGGACCGAACCCGACGAGCATCATATATGTTAACGGCACCAACGAGGAGGATAATGGCGGCATCAGCCTCTACTCCGCCGATGCCCTCTCGCTTGAAAATGCCCAGCTGATCGCCTCGCTTCCTGCTCCGTTCTCTGGCCTAAAAGCAAGAACAACACCTTCTGGCGACATTCACTTCCTTATGTATGCTCAAGCGTATCCCAACGGTACTGCCTATAACGAGGCGCTTGCCAGCACACCAGCCAGCACGGCTCGTATCTACGATTCTATCTATGTCCGGCACTGGGTGAGCAAATCGACGACAAGGAAATTTCGCGATTGGTCTTGCTGACGTAATATCGTAGGATACCTGGCTCGCTCCCCAAAGAAATGCCGTCTTCGGAGGCGTGCTGAGAGGAGGAAATGGGACATATTCTCTATCCGGCGACATGCGTAACTACGTCACTGGGATTAGTAACGTTACTGACGCTGAATCACCTTATGATCAGGGTGATGAGGGTGACTACGATCTGTCGCCTGATGGGAGCGCCGTCGTCTTCCTGACAAAAGACATTTCACTGCCGCTAGCGAATTACACCAGTACACAGATCTACTACGTTCCGTTCAGCGGGTCTGCGGCAGACGCGGTACCAATTAACCCCAGGGGAGGTACAAAGTACGCCGAGGCTCAGGGAGCGTCATCAAGCCCCAGGTTTTCTCCGTCGGGCAAGAAGATCGCTTATTTCCAAATGAATGGTATCTACTACGAATCGGATCGCAATATCCTCTACGTCGCCGATTCTAATCCGGAGGACTTCAATGTCACAAGGCTGGCGGGAGACTGGGACAGGTCGCCTCATGCGCTGGATTGGGCAACGGACTCGGAGACGATCTTCGTAGCCGCCCCTGACTTTGCCCGGGAACGCATCGTAAGTTGCAACATCCCCCCACGCCCTCCTGTTACCCGCGTGCCCCACTTGCTGAACGGAGACTACTAGTTCCCAATCCCTTTGACGGCTGGAGATACTTACGAGCCGCAAAACATCACGAATGAGGGTGTCCCGGCCGGGTTCCACGTGCTCCCTGACAACTCTATACTTGTTTCCGATTCCAAGATCTGGTCGAGCCGCGACATCTACACCGTGACTCCGGAAGGCGAGGTTACCCAGACCTATTTCCAGGCTAACCTGGTAGACCCGGCACTTGCTGGGCTCGGTCCCGAGATTGTCTCGGAGTTCTACTACGAGACAAACACGTCCGAGACCAAGCAGCATGCATGGATTGTGTACCCGGAGAATTTCGACGAGACCAAGTCGTATCCTCTCGCGTTTCTAATTCATGGCGGCCCCCAGGGCGCGTGGTTCAACAGCTGGAGCACTCGCTGGAACTACAAAGTCTGGGCTGACCAGGGATACGTCGTTGTTGCCCCCAACCCCACTGCATCAACTGGCTTTGGCCAGGAGCTTACGGACGCCGTGAGTGGAAACTGGGGCTCTCTGCCGTACTGGGACTTGATTCACGCGTGGAGGTATGTCAACGAAACGCTCGACTACGTTGATACTTCTCGGGGAATCGAGGCTGGCGCATCGTTCGGAGGCTACATGACGAACTGGTGAGTTGTGCCCGCACGAGCGCCACAGTGCCAGATAGACGCTAACCGTCCTAATTCCAGGATACAAGGTCACGAGATGGGCCGCTGGTTCAAGGCGCTCGTCACACACGACGGCAGCACCTCGACGCTGAACCAGTACACGAGCGAGGAGCTTTGGTTCATGAACCACGACTTCAACGGGCCCTTCAATGAGACGGGGCTCAGACCGGGAAGTCCATACTACGATTGGAACCCTTTGAATTTCGTGGACAACTGGGCGACGCCGCACTTGGTCATCCACAACGCCCTGGACTTCCGGCTGCCCGTCAGTGAGGGCATCCTGCTCTTCAATCTGCTCCAGACAAAAGGGGTGCCCAGCCGCTTCCTCAATTTCCCCGACGAGAACCACTGGGTCTTGCAACCCGAAAACAGCCTTGTCTGGCACAATGAGATCTTCAAGTGGATCAACCACTACAGTGGTGTCAGCAATGCTACGAGCCCTCAATAGTTGGCGCTCCGGATGATGACTCGATATGGAGGGGGGAACATGGTTTACTTTGATAACTTGGATAACCCCTTTTATTGTTAATGAGCATGCCATCTGTGGGTCTAGCTACGTAGTTGCTTAATACATCTCCCTAGTAAGGATTCGTACGATAATGCACTTTGACGTAATGTAAGTGAAGCGGCAGACAGACAGAAGTAGATAGGAGATCCATGCATTGACGGGGTGATTATTCATATGGTTGTGCCCGCTGTGCCATGTATCATGCGTTCGTAGTTTCTACAATTTCCAAGGTTATCATGAATCCTCCACACCTGGCACAGTTTTGTCTGGGATTAAATTTGAAGGGTGCCCGTTTTCACGGAGTACCCCTATTCGGACAGCCGGTTAGTATGCCATCGAGTATGGCTGTGTCGTATACTGGAGCAGCGTATTCCGATGCCAAATCCTAAGATATGACGTGGGCCGCCGTCACGCTGAAATAGGCGTTCATAGAGACTCGACACGGAGGTCCACGCTGGACTGCACCCCTTTCCTACGTCGCGCTGAAAATACCTTTCGTTGAGTGGCCTACCCGTCCCTTTGAAGAGAACCTTCGAAGCGACCCGGACATTCTCCTCGACAATTAGAAAGATCTAGGTTTCCGAAAGCGGGAGCGAAAGAGTTCGATGCAACAACGGTGACGTTCTCAGCCAGGGTGGTTAAGTAGTCAGTATTTATCCGCAGCAATGCCGGACCAGTCCGGAAGATATATATGCCTACGGGCTCCCCAAGACAACCCTTGTAATCTAAATGAGCAAGGCCCGTAGGCTAAACCTACGAAGTATAGCGGGGTGAAAAGCGGCTACCGATATTATGCGTCGCCTTCGTGGTATCCGGGAAAGCGTTGCCCATGAAGTCGCTGCGGCGGACGCGTGGACAGAGTCCTACGGCGGATGCCTACCGCACTACGACATACTAACAATTTATTCCATTCGCTACCCACTGCTAGAGGAGTCTAGATGACCCTCAAGGTGCTACTACCCCTAGGCTTGGATATATCCTTCGCGTTGTCTCTCACTCGGGGAAGAACCGGCTACGCTATCTTGGATGGCTTTACCTCGTTTCGTCGTCTTCCGGAGGAAATCATCCAATGAAGATGTGAAAGGGCAGAGGGTTTACCCAATGGTGAGCAAAAGATCATTAACGAAACCTAGTACGCAAATAGCCATCATCGACTTTGGGATGCCGTTCCAGATCCAGGGGGTCTGGTAGTCCGTTTGAGAAAGGGGCTAACTGCATAAATCAGTACCTTGGTTTAATACACTAGACGAGATGCCGGCTATAATCTGACTGATTTCGTGACTTGGTGGATGTCATGATCTCATGGATTTTAAGATCTGATGGATTTCGTATCAATGCACGCGACCTAGAATTCCGTATAGAAGCCATTATAAACGCCAATACACTGCAAGGGGGAAGAATAACAATTTGTGTCGAAATAAGATAAGCTCGAGGACAGGCACGCAGAGTCAGTCGGGTAAGTAAAAAGAGTAATCTCGAGACGGCGCCAAGAGTACCATTCGCTTCCGCCCAGGTAATAATATATGATGGTGTGTTATGTACAACACGCTATACGACATGATCTAGCAGGACTCTCGACCGTGGCGATACGGTATGAACAACAATCCACCACCTCGGCTATGACGGCTCCACCTCCACCTCCACCTCCACCTCCGTTTCCTTGACATCGTGAGATTTCGTATAGATAGGAGAGATTCTGACGCGGACCTCGGGAATAGCACATAAGTTCGTCTCGCATGAGTCCCCGTCTGAACGCCTCCAAAAAATGCTTCGGCTCGTGCTGCCGCCGCCATGCGAATCCCAAGCCCCGAGCAATGCACCGAAAATGTCTAGACACTGCTCTCCCCCTATTTGGGGGGTAGCTGTGCCAGAAGAAAGAAGATACCCTGACTTCCTAGAACCATCCGTTGCAAGATTACTGTAGATCCCAGGTGTATTGGTTATGCGATCATGTATGCCGGCTCCGCTTTCCTTCCCTTCCGTCCATGTCCTTTCCGAACCCTATGCTCCCTACGTCGAACAGCTCGGCGAAGTTGATGGACCGCTTCTGGCCTGCACCCTTTCCCAGGTGACCTGTCGTCCTCGGGCGCGGAACCCGCTTATTGCTTCGCGACCGGGAAGAATGAAACATCGGTGTGGTTGACGTGCTATGAGAGGAGCTGTCGTTTGTCTTCGTCGAGTCTGATAGGGCGAGTTTTTCTATGTTAAGATACGTCGACTCCTGGGGGTATGGGTGAGACGATTGGAAAGTAAAGTTCTCTTGAGACGGGACCACGATTGGTTGAGGCTCCTCTGCGATAGACGAGATAACCGCCTCCGTCGTTGGGGGCGCCGACTCGGTGCGCATTTGGATATCATGTTTTGCCGCGGCGGAAAGTTGCGGGTGGATAGTAGAACGGGGTATTTCCGGATTTGACGTCACCTCGGCCTTTTCAACTTCGTCCTCGCTCTCGGCAGCTTGTAAGACACCGTCTCTGCCGTCTAAGCGCTCGGTAGCCCATTTTCGAATTTGCCATCCTTCGCCATCGCTGAGACCGATGTCGCGCTTGTCAAGGAACGCCAATAGATCGTCGAGACAGTCTTGGTATCCGTCGGATCGAGCTTTCGACTGGGCGGCAGCCGAGGTCTTGTACAGCTTGGTGACGGACAAAGCGGCGGCCTTGAAGGCGTCGAGTAGTTGTTCAGGTGAGTCGGGGTTGACCGGGCCCTTCGTAGGCGATGATCCCCTCATAGCGTCCATCTGGGCGATCCTGTGCCACCTAGGCTTATATAGTGGGTTGGTATTATTTCAAGCAAGCGGAATGTAGGCTTTTCTAGCTCCTCAGCTCTTGATGACTCGGATCCGCGACCGACGAGTGCTTGCCGTGGGCGGTGAAAGTCTGGAAGTTTCTCGTTTTGGTGGGGCAACCAGAGTTCGGAGTCACTGGCACTGGGCTCCTTTGGCGAGAGTGGGCCGGAGTTGGTGATAACGGATAAAGGTTAAAGGGCCGCTAGGAGCGGGTGACGATGATGCACTTATGACTGCCCGAAGCTAGGGAGCTGAAGCCGTGCGAGATCCTGGTTTGATACAGTCAGAGAAGAGATTCGATAAAGCCGCGAGACAATAGTTAATGAGAACAGACCAGAAACGCGCTTTGATTGTAGGGAGGCGGTTGTATACGAGGAGGGATATTTCGAAAGATTATGTGAGCGAGGACAAAGAGCTGAAGCGACGTGACCAGTTCTGACTACGCTATTATTGTCGCATGTCATCCTTGTCGGGCCTCTCTCGGTGATGATCAACCTTTGAAAGAACGGCTCCGGTTGCTTGGCCTCGGTTGGCGACCAGCTGATTCAAGGGTGCAATGTCAGCCACCTGGTCGCCACCTGAAAATAGAATCTGAAGCTGCATCCACCGGATTTTGGGTCGGACCGCCTACGTCAGAGCCCCTGAGCTGGAGGGCGGGTAAGGGCCGGGGGTTCGGGAAGGTCCCGACCTCACGCTACCGGCGCCGGATATGCGAATATTCACTTATACCTACCTACCTAGTCGCCTGGTAGTGATCAGCAAGCTAATATCGGAGGTGTTATCTGAGGTCGACTTGCACCGCAAGCGCAAGTATATCTTGCACCTAGTATTCGTTCATATAAAAGAGAAACTATGATTTGCTTCAAAGCTAAGGAAGTGATTCATAAAGGCTGGACAGATCAACTATTTCCTAAGCCTCTTACATAAATGATAACTAAAATGGCTAACTACAGGTCTAACTAACGCCGTTTCTGGATAATTACCTACCGAAATATATGGACTTAGTTGACCAAACGGGACAGTAAGAAGCCGAGCCAAGGAAGGAAGACGGACAGCAAGACTACAGATGCTGGTCCGAATGAGTAGCTCTTGTGTGATAGATGATGCAAGATATAGCATAGCAGCCAGGTACGGATTCAATTATACGAAATATGCAAATGTAAATAAATGTCAAGTAATCGCGGTTAGGATCCGAAGTTCAGGTCCCGCCCCCGTATCTACCGAAGCCCCACTTTCCTTGACCGTGTGAGTTCACGCCATGGCCTATAGGAGTCTTTCCCCAGACGCGGTCGACTTATGCAGAGGTGAGAACCTACCGAAATTCCTTCCTTCAACCCACCTCAGGCTAAGAATTTAACACAACTTCAACAACCTTCAACAACCAACCTGACCAACTCCCAAATCCGGTCTTTCCATCTTTTCCTCATCGTCTTGCAGCCCCTGATCCTGGTCCCACTTGAACTTTTAACCGTGGACGCCCGTGCATGATTATTGTCAGAAGTTTTTCCACTTGTACTTATCGCATCGCGTCTGAGTCGCGTTGAGTGTTTGCAGAAGCACATCCCTTTGTCTTCCCTAGACTGCCCACAATGGCGCCCTCACGTTCAAGGGCTGCTGCAGTCGATCCGGACACGTCCATGTCGGATGCCCCTGAGCCTGTTTCCAAGCGCTCCGATGTCATGGTGAGAACAAGCTTCGTTTTACACACATATGCAACCCCCTCAACTACCACAAGACAAGCCCCTCTTCTCTACCCCCGGATCACTCAATTTCATGTGTAATCTCCTACTGAATATGACATAGGACGTGGACGAGACGCCGGATTATACCGATTCCGACACGAACCCTAACACGACAGCCAGTAGCGTTGCTGGAGAGCCTGTTGACGGCCGCAAGAAGCGCTCCGAGGCCAACCAGTTACGGAGGAGCATATTCGGCAAGAAGCACGACATGTTGGGAGAGTCAAAGGAGGATGACAGCATTCGGAGGTTCCGCTATCTGTTGGGCCTAACCGACCTGTTTCGCCATTTCATCGAGACCAACCCCAACCCCAAGATCCGGGAGATCCTAGTCGAGATAGACAAACAAAACGGAGAGGCCGCCAAGTCCAAGAAGAAAGGTGTTCGTCAGGGCGGCGCCACTACTGACCGCGCCCGCCGGACCGAGGCTGAAGAAGATGCCGAGCTTCTGAAGGATGAGAGAGAAGGCGGATCCGCAGAGACCGTCTTCCGCGAGTCGCCCTCCTTTATCAACGGCACGATGAGAGATTACCAGATTGCTGGTCTGAACTGGCTCATATCCTTGCACGAGAATGGTATCTCGGGTATTCTTGCTGATGAAATGGGCCTCGGAAAGACTCTGCAGACCATCGCCTTCCTTGGTTACCTACGACACATTATGGACATCAAGGGCCCCCATCTAGTCACGGTTCCCAAATCTACCCTAGACAATTGGAAGCGAGAGTTCACCAAATGGACGCCCGAAGTTAACGTTCTTGTACTTCAAGGAGCCAAGGAAGAGCGGCACGCCCTTATCAACGAGCGCCTGATCGATGAGAAGTTCGATGTCTGCATTACGAGTTACGAGATGATCCTTAGAGAGAAATCGCATCTGAAGAAGTTCGCCTGGGAGTACATCATCATCGATGAGGCGCACCGCATCAAGAACGAGGAGTCTTCCCTGGCGCAGGTCATTCGCATGTTCAACTCGAGGAATCGACTTTTGATCACTGGTACCCCTCTCCAGAACAACCTCCACGAGCTATGGGCGCTTTTGAACTTTTTGCTGCCCGACGTTTTCGGCGATTCTGAGGCGTTTGATCAGTGGTTTTCGGGCCAAGGCCAGGATCAGGATACTGTCGTGCAACAACTTCACCGTGTTCTCCGACCCTTCTTGCTTCGCCGTGTCAAAGCCGACGTCGAGAAGAGTCTGCTTCCGAAGAAGGAAGTCAACCTGTACATCGGCATGTCCGAAATGCAGGTCAAGTGGTATCAAAAGATCCTTGAGAAGGACATCGACGCTGTCAATGGTGCTGGTGGCAAGCGAGAATCAAAGACGCGACTACTCAACATCGTCATGCAGTTGCGAAAGTGCTGTAACCACCCGTATCTCTTCGAGGGGGCGGAACCCGGTCCGCCTTACACGACGGATGAGCATCTCGTCTACAACTCCGGGAAGATGGCGCTCCTCGATAAACTCTTGAAGAGGCTGCAAGCACAAGGTAGCCGTGTTCTGATCTTCTCACAGATGAGCCGTCTCCTAGATATTCTTGAGGACTACTGCGTCTTCCGGGATTTCAAGTATTGCCGTATCGACGGAGGAACGGCGCATGAAGACCGAATCGCTGCCATCGACGAGTACAACAAGCCTGACTCGGAGAAATTCATCTTCTTGCTCACGACTCGTGCCGGTGGGTTGGGTATCAATCTAACTAGCGCCGATATCGTCATCCTTTACGACAGCGACTGGAATCCCCAGGCGGATCTGCAAGCAATGGACAGAGCTCATCGGATTGGTCAGACGAAGCAAGTCGTTGTCTACCGCTTCGTTACGGAGAACGCGATTGAAGAGAAGGTATTGGAGCGTGCCGCTCAAAAGCTCCGCCTTGACCAGCTAGTCATCCAGCAAGGACGTGCTCACCCTGGCGCTAAGGGTCCGGCCGGCAAGGACGAACTTCTGAACATGATTCAACACGGCGCCGAGAAGGTCTTCCAGACCAAGGGCGCAACCGGTTTGGCGGCAAAGGGAACCGATCTCAACGACGAGGACATCGAAGAGGTCTTGGCCAAGGGCGAGAACCGGACGAAGGAACTCAACGCCAAGTATGAGAAGCTAGGAATCGATGATTTGCAGAAGTTCACGTCGGAATCTGCTTACGAATGGAACGGTGAGAACTTCGGGGGCAAGAAGAAAGAGATCGGGATCAGCTGGATCAACCCTGCCAAGCGAGAGCGCAAGGAGCAATCCTACTCTGTGGACAAGTTCTACAGACAAGCCATTTATGGAAACACGGGGAAGGCAGAAGCCAAGCCAAAGGCGCCCCGGGCGCCGAAGCAGGTTCCCGTTCACGACTATCAGTTCTATCCTCCTAGGCTGCGAGACCTCCAGGACCGGGAGACGGCCTACTATCGGAAAGAGATTGGTTACAAAGTTCCCCTCCCAGATGGCGACGAAGAGAACCTGTCGGAGCGGGAGGCGGAGCGTGCGCTTGACCAACAAGAGATCGATAATGCCACTCCACTAACTGAGGAGGAGCAAGAGGAGAAGCAGAAGCTAGCCTTGCAAGGTTTTGGCGACTGGAACAAGCGAGATTTCCAGCAGTTCATCAACGGCTCGGGTAAATACGGTCGTACCGACTACGAACGTATCGCGCTCGAGGTCGACAGCAAGTCCCCGGCTGAGGTCAAGGCGTATGCCAAGGTGTTTTGGCAACGGTACACCGAGATTGCAGACTACAACAAGTATCTGCAAATCATTGAAGCCGGCGAGGAACGTAGGAGTAAGACGGAGCACCAGAGGAAGATGCTGCGCAAGAAGATGCAGCAATACCGAGTACCACTACAGCAGATGAAGATCAACTATTCGGTCTCAACAACCAACAAGAAGGTCTACACCGAAGAGGAAGACCGTTTCCTGCTGGTTATGCTTGATAAGTATGGTATTGACTCGGAGGGCATCTATGACAAGATCCGAGACGAAATCCGCGAAAGCCCCCTTTTCCGATTCGACTGGTTCTTCCTGAGCCGAACGTCTATTGAGTTGAGCCGTCGTTGTACTACCCTTCTCACTACTATTGTGAAGGAGTTCGAGGATGTGCACCCGACCAAGGCGAACGGCGTCAATGGTAAGGCCAAGAGAGAACAGCCCGATGACGAAGAGAACGACGAGGATAGCATCCTTGGTATGGCGCCTGCCAAGAAGAAGACCAAGAACGTCGTCAAGGTATGCATCTTTCGTTCTGTTAACACCACTCCCCATGCTGACTTGCGAAAGAACAAGCCACTTGATAACGTCAAGGGTGGCAAGGCTGCCTCTGGGTCGTCTTCGCGGGCCTCGAGCGTCGCCTCAAATAATTCACCGCCAGCTTCTAAGCCCAAGGCGAAGGGGAAGAAGAAATAAGACGGCAGATTGCCGCTTTGTAATTCGGCTTCCTGGAGGGATTTTCCGAGGAGGCCATCGCCATTGCTTTTGTTGGCCATAGCGTCTTGTGTGTCTTTCTCCGCGGCCTCCACCTCTGGTGGATCAAACCCTGCGGATCTGGGAATTGGCAGAATCAAGTCTGCGAGATCACATACTAATGGGACCGGGATGTGACGGCACAGGCTGGACGCGGCGTTGGTCTGGTCCGGTCTGGTCTGTGTTGACCGTCTATTCTGATGGGAGTTTCCGCGCGGAAGGCTAACTGATAGAAAGGCCGGCGGCCGGCAAGTGGACTACGGATGTCCTGATGAGCTCTGAGTCGCGCTGCGCTTGGTGACCCCGGAGCAAAAAATGTACGGCTAGAGATAGAGGAACGACACAAGAAAAAGTGCAGCGTTCGTTTTTCTCGAGAATACTCAACGTATTCTTAGCTAGTACTTAGTACCGAGGACCGACCTCAGCGGTAGACACTTAATGCGTGGATACGAATGTATAAAGACTTGACATACGCGATGGTTTAGGAGCAGCGGTGACGATGATAATCAGCCAGATCAGGTATCTCTCTCATTCTTAGAAAGCAAGCATGCATGCATAAGTATGCATCATAAGCACCGGCCCTATCTATCTAGAGCTAAACCTATCTATCCACCGGCCTCCTTTTTCGACTTGGAAACCTTTTCCGAGAGGGAGCTAAAAAGAGAACCACAAAGACCACCAACCCTTGGAAAACGCCGGACGACAACCCTGGACTTCGCCTACGGACGATGCAAAATGGCCTATGCTGCTATAAAACTGTGCACAGCGACGGATGGATGGATGGTAGAGGGGTGGTGAAAGAGGGGGTTCAGAAGGGGGGCACGACGGGAGACGGGCTCTTCTAGAGCCGGTTCTCGCGCTCGCGCTCGACCTCGTACTTGAAGTCGAAGTACTGCTTGTCGAAGTGGTGCACCCGCACGTAGCCGTCCTCGCCGCCGCTCGCGTAGCCCTTGCCCGTCGGGTCCGCCGCCACCGTGTTCTGTTAAGAAGCATGTCAGCCTCGTTTCCCTTTTGACGAAGTACGGAGTATGACTTACCAAGGGTCCGAAGTGGCCCCTTACGCGGCCGATTTCGTCCTCGAAGATCTTGTGGTAGAAGCGCGCCTCGAACTTGCCCTGCCGCGCGGCCGTGGTCGTCACATCCATGGCGGCCTGGCCACCGCCTAGTATGACGTAGTCCTTCTTGGGTGTGATGCAGGCGCTGTTCAGAGGCGTGTCGGCGACGTAGGTCTTGAGGACCTCGAGATCCCGCGCCGCCATAAGCCGCGCCGTCTTGTCCTTGGAGGCCGTGATGAAGTAGGTGCGGTCCGGGCTCCACTGCAGGTCTGTCACGGCCTGGTTAAGCTCGTGTACGGGGACGTTAAAGTTTAGCTCGCCAGTCTATTCATCGCCGGGCTAATGTCAGCATTTCAGAGCATAGACAGAGTACAAAATATGTAAGAAAAGGGAGTAAGGCGGAAAGGAGCAAGGATGATGATTCAAAAAAAAAAAAAAAAAAAAAAAAAAAAAAAAAAAACCCACCTTCGCATCATACTGTGAGACGGACCCGTCCTCATGACCCGCGATGATGTACTTGTTCATGTAACTCCAGCCAGCTACGGTGGCCTTGCTCTCGTCGCAGACGATGGTCAGAGAGCGCTCGTCGCTCTGCTCAGCGTCGACCTCCGGGATGATATCAAGGACGACGATGGTACCGAGGTGGCCCATACGCTTCTCGGTGACGCCGAGCAGCTGGTGGCCGTCATCGCTGAACTCGACGCGCTTGACGGCAGTGGGGAAGTCCCAGGTCTTGAGGCAGCGTCCCGTTTTCACCTCCCACAGGCGTATCGTATTGTCGGCGCTGCCGCTCGCGATGAAGGTGGAGGTCGGGTCGACGTCAACTGTCCAGATGGCGCCCTGGTGGCCCTTGTACGTGCCCAGCCGCTCGCCGTTGTGCGAGAACCACACGCAGATCTGCTGGTCCTTGGCCGTCGAGAAGAGGAGGTCGCCGTCGGGGTTGTATCTAGGAAGACGCAAAAGCACGGAAAAGATTAGTGTTGCCCTGCCGAAGGAGAGTGCGGCGGATGATGGCGGGGGATTCTCTTTGGGTGGGGGGGGGGAGGTGGAATTACTTGATCTGGGTCAAGGCCCGTTCCTGTGAGGATAGTATGTTAGTAACTCGGTCTTTTTCCTGGCAATATCTAACAGAGGTGCGCTTACATGGCCTGAAAGCAGAATGGGTCTCATCTTTGCGACTGTGGTTTATTAACCGGGCTGCTCTCGTCGTCACTTCGCAGAAAGTTGAAGGTCGGTGGGTTTTAAAGATATTTGTGCGTGTGGGGGGCGGTTGGAGGGATTCGCCCCACCAAAGCCTTTAAGTTAAAAAGCCATGTGCCGCAGCTAACGAGGTTGTATGCATTTCTCGAGGACTTGGCTCCAGTTAGGGAAAATTGCTCATTACTTCCATAGGTACGTATTACAACAGATACATTCCAACTCTGGGCTTTTTGACTCATCCGGCACCCCTGTAAACCGCAAAACAGCAGGCCAGGTGCTACAATACCTGGCCAGGTCCACTGTGCGTCGATGTAAGCTCGGGTTACACATTTGTATGCGAATAGACATAATCCGAAGTTCTGGCATACTTAACACTACTAAAAGTCATCACACAATTTCTACAGGACTCTCTACATTCTAACGTCTCATGGCAATAACTGGGCCTGCCAAGGCAACTAACAGAAAATACCCCTGATACTGTACGCGAATTGCGGTTCCTTACTAACTTCGTAACATCCCGTCCAGTTATTGACTCATTAACCTTACCCTGGCCAATATATTATTGAATGATGATGAGGCCCTAGAGGATTGTTATAGTCCACTGTGACTCTTTGTATCAATACGAATCCCTGACTCATCCCATCCTGTCTTTCTGTATTCATGTCGTCTTAGATAATCGCTACAAACCACTCTATGCTACCTATTTTATTCCTTGATTCGATGTACTGCTTCTTCTATTATTTTCACTTAGCTCAGTCGGTCACTAGGGCCGTACGGTCGTCTCTAATGCATGGGTATGCTAACAAATACTACCATGACCCTTTTTCTTAAGGCTGAGTCACTGCTCTTGATTGGGGGCGTTACTCATAAACAAGCAGGGGCGTAGGCAAGCCACAAGCAGCAGACTTGACATGATCGGCAACCTCGTCCGTGCCCATGGAATGGCATGTATATCTCCGCATCCACAGCATGGGACGATAAGAAATCGGGGGCTATCCGCCAGACCGAGTCTCCGGCAACGGTCGGCTCTATCGTCGTTAGCTAGGCCGGCAATCGCTACCAAGTGCCAGCCTTTTCGCTCAGCTGCGGCCCGAGGACACGAAATTTCCCAGCTGCCTTTTCTGGTTCGGCCACGCCATTGCCCCTCCAAGCCAGGGTCATACACCACCGGGGCTTTGAATTCCAACCCAACGCAGCCCAGTATGCGAACCCGACTCTCTCGAATTGCTTAGTATTGGGATAGTTAATTCGGAATTAGGGTCATCTTTCATTCGACTTCCGAAGGGAGACTGGACACTACCGTCAAGACGGGAACTTTCGACAAGCTACCCCGCCATGACTGCTACTAAGCTCGATGGCACGGCCATCGCGAAGAAGATCCGCGAAAGGCTTGCTGCCGAGATAGTTGAGAAGCAAAGGGTGAACCCGAGGTATAAGCCATGTCTTAAGATCATCCAAGGTATATGCTGCTCGTCTACCATTACTTAATCGAATTCTTACTGACTAGATGCCTTGTTCACAGTCGGTGACAGAGCTGACTCGTGTAAGGCGAAGACCTGGTCCGTCTCACGTGCCACCACTGATTGAGATGTAGCCACGTATGTGCGTATGAAGTTGAAGGCTGCCGAGGAAGTATGATTTCTATCCGTCTGGCAGTTAGTCTCGGAGACTATCGCAGAATGACTAACGCTCGGAAAGGCAAACATCAGCTGTGAACTCGTACATTACCCTGAAAGTATCACAGAGGCAGAGCTCTTGGCGCACTTACATGTTCTGAACAACGACTCTACCGTAAATGGCATCCTAGTTCAGCTGCCGTTACCCAAGCACATCAACGAATACACCGTCACCTCTGCAGTGGCCGATGAGAAAGATGTTGATGGATTCGGAACCACCAACATTGGTGAGCTTGCCAAGAAGGGCGGCCGTCCCCTCTTCGTCCCCTGCACTCCAAAGGGAGTCATGGTCCTGCTCGAGGAGGCGGGCGTCGACCTGAAAGGAAAGAATGCCGTTGTGTTGGGGCGCAGCGACATTGTCGGAAGTCCAGTCAGCTATCTGTTGAAGAATGCTGACGCTACCGTTACCGTCTGCCACTCCAAGACCCAGGGCATCGAGGAGATCCTGAAGCAAGCGGATGTCGTCGTGGCGGCCATTGGGAAGCCAGCCTTCGTCAAGGGAGAATGGCTCAAGCAAGGTGTCATCGTCATCGATGTCGGCACTAACTATATTGACGACGCTACCAAGAAGTCTGGAAAGCGGCTTGTTGGTGACGTCGATTTTGAATCAGCGTCCCAGGTTGCTTCCTTCATCACGCCAGTTCCGGGTGGTGTTGGCCCAATGACGGTTGCTATGCTACTGCAGAACGTGGTCGACTCTACCTCCGCATACTTCGAGCGCCAACGACAGAGGAGAGTTGAGCCTTTGCCGTTGAGCCTGAAGACTCCTGTCCCTTCAGACATTGAAGTATCAAGGTCTCAACCGCCAAAGCCAATCACTCGCCTTGCCCAGGAGATCGGAATTGCACCTCATGAGTTGGAACCTTACGGCGCCTACAAGGCTAAGGTCGACCTTAGCCTTTTGAAGCGACTGGAGCACCGTCGCAACGGACGTTACGTTGTCGTTACCGGCATCACGCCTACGCCACTTGGTGAGGGTAAGTCGACAACCACCATAGGTTTGGCTCAGGCCTTAGGAGCGCACCTCGGCCGCATTACATTTGCAAACGTCCGTCAACCAAGTCAAGGCCCTACCTTCGGCATCAAGGGAGGCGCCGCCGGAGGTGGCTACAGTCAAGTCATCCCTATGGACGAATTCAACATGCACTTAACCGGCGATATTCACGCCATAACTGCAGCCAACAACCTGTTGGCTGCCGCAATCGAGACCCGGATGTACCATGAAAACACACAGAAGGACGGCCCGCTGTATAGGAGATTGGTTCCCGTCAAGGACGGAAAGAGAACCTTCGCCCCTGTCATGTTCAGACGGCTTAGGAAGCTGGGCATTGAGAAGACGAACCCCGATGAACTCACCGAAGACGAGATTCATCGGTTTGCGAGGTTGGATATCGACCCTAAAACTATCACCTGGAGACGGGTTTTGGATGTCAATGATCGACATCTCCGCGGCGTCACAGTCGGTACCGCACCTACCGAGAAGGGTCAAACCCGGGAAACGGGCTTTGACATTTCCGTTGCTAGCGAATGCATGGCAATACTTGCTATGAGCACGAGCTTGGATGACATGCGGGAGCGGCTTGGCCGAATAGTCATTGCCACCTCCAGGTCTGGCGATCCGGTCACGTGCGATGACCTTGGTGCGGGAGGTGCGCTCACTGCGTTGATGAAGGATGCTATAAAGCCCAACCTGATGCAAACTCTAGAAGGCACCCCAGTCTTCGTCCACGCAGGCCCCTTTGCAAACATCAGCATCGGCAACAGCTCTATCCTCGCCGACAAGATGGCTCTCAAGCTCGCCGGGACCGAACCCGATGAGGACCATGATGCCAAGGCCGGTTTTGCCGTGACCGAGGCCGGGTTCGACTTCACCATGGGAGGCGAACGCTTCTTCAACATCAAGTGTCGCGCCTCTGGCCTGGTACCCGATGTTGTTGTCGTCGTTGCGACAGTCCGTGCCCTCAAGGTGCACGGTGGTGGCCCACCTATTGCCCCTGGCGCACCTCTGGACCCCGTTTACAAGCAGGAGAACGTGGAGATCCTGCGCAACGGCTGCGTGAACCTGAAGAAGCACATCCAGAACGCCAAGTCGTTCGGCTGCCCCGTAGTGGTCGCCATCAACAAGTTCGCGACCGACACCGAGGCCGAGATCAACGTGCTGCGGGAGGAGGCCATCGCCGCGGGGGCCGAGGACGCGATCCTGGCGAATCACTGGGCCGAGGGCGGCAAGGGCGCCGTGGACCTGGCCCGCGGCGTCATCGCGGCGAGCGAGAAGCCCAAAAACTTCAAGTTGCTGTACGACGTCGAGGGTGGCTCGGTGCAGGGCCGCATGGAGGCCATTTGCCGCCAGATGTACGGCGCGGCGGCCGTCGAATTCAGCGAGCTCGCGCAGGAGAAGGTCGACACGTACACGCGCCAGGGCTTCGGGAACCTGCCCATCTGCATCGCCAAGACACAGTACTCGCTCAGTCACGACCCGAACCTCAAGGGCGCCCCCACCGGCTTCACCGTCCCCATCAGGGACATCAGGATGGCGGCCGGCGCCGGGTATCTGTAAGCAA
Source organism: Monosporascus sp. 5C6A (assembly GCA_004155035.1). Lineage (NCBI taxonomy): Eukaryota > Fungi > Ascomycota > Sordariomycetes > Xylariales > Monosporascus > Monosporascus sp. 5C6A. The sequence continues at coordinate 6,936 of QJOB01000403.1, read as the reverse complement.
CCTCGAGGCTACCGCTTGGCCCCTTTGTCAGAATGAGGTGGACGGAATGGAAATGATATGTGTGGATGACAGGCTAACGGGCGAAATACAGGTACGCGCTCGCTGCGGATATCCAGACGATCCCTGGCCTGCCGACAGCGCCGGGCTACTTGAACGTCGACGTCGACACCGAGACGGGCGAGATCCAAGGTCTCTTCTAAACATATGCTATAGATATTAGGTCAGGTAGAGTCGGTTAGGGCGTCGAGGGATAAGCGATTCGTAGGGACCTCGGCGTTTTCAGGGGGAATGAGGGGTTAGACTCAACATCGCATACACATACAATTGCATTAGATGCGGGGGAGATTCCAAGGGTGTCTCGTGTCAACCACGAGCAACTGTTGCGAAAGTTTTCAACCAACGAATAGACAGATGAGGACGAGGTCGGAGTTCAACAGGCAGGGATTATCACTGTGTCGTGCTAGAAGGAAGTCGCCCGCCGAGGGTAAGGGGGGAAGGATGATTTAGCGAGCGAAGAAAGACGCTCTCTGCCCTGACCAAGCGGGCTAGGAGGAGGGAGGCAATATAAGCCGAGGCAAGGTCGGCCTCATATAGTTCAACAGGATATAATTGATACCTTCAACGGGCGATGGAGGAATACCTAACTAGCTAAATTTGCATGCAATCATACCTGTCACGCGGCGACGTTAGAGCATATGCCATAGGGTAGTAAGAAAAAAACCCGCCTACAGATTCTACCCAGTCCGCACACGAAGCTTCTGGCCTTACTCTTCGTTTACCTACGTACGCGTCGCAGCAGCTTCCTTAAGCTGCGTGGCTACCGAGCAGGTAATGCTTCGTTCGTTCGCCGTGGACGTGTACGGGCATTAAAATAGAAACGAAAATACCCATCGACCCGTCCTTGCTCTATATACCGTCCCACCCGTCGCTAGCTCTCCCTCGTAAGAGCCGGCAACCAAGAAAAAAGCAGGATGGACGATTAGACTCCTCCCACCCATCCGCCCGTCCGTTCATCCTGCTGCGCAGCCGTCTTGACGCTGTAGTCTATCGGTATCCAGGAAATCATCAGCCTGTTTGATCCCTCACAGCTCGAGGGCACGGTTTCTTTGTATACATACTTGCTCACCGAAAGGAATCGACGACGGGGCAAGGGCTTACGTCTGGGCCGTGTTCCACGAATCCGCTATCCATCGAGACAACGAGCACCGTTCATCTCCGTGACGACTACTACACGATACGATCCTTGTCATTCTCCCTCCGTCTGTCTGCTATTCTCTGTCCTTCTTATAATTCCGGTCTGTCTCTGAAACTCATGACATCACATCAGGCGCAACATGATTGACCGATGCGTATATGAATGTGCATATCATTCATCTACGTTCCTCCTACTTCCCACCTCGTCCTTTTGATCCGTCAAAGCAGAGGTAAGTCCTACTCTTAGGTAGACAGGCGGGTGAGGTAAATAGGTACATAGGTAGGCAGCAAGCCTGAATGCCTCTTTGATGCTTGCCAGTAAGACATCCAACTCCCGAGGGATCTTTCTATGTAGTTAATCCCTAGCGATTAAAGCTCAACTTCAAAGACCTTAAACGATACATCGCCGCAACGCCCCAGCTTATGTGATACTTAGCCCTCGCGGATGAAATACATGACGCCCGCAGCCACGAAGCTTCTAAAGTAGCAACGATGAGGTCGATGGGGACCCAGCTTTACGCCATCGTGTTAGAATACAGCGGAGCTTCGTGGCATCAAAGATTATACCGCTCTATCGTACCGCCCGCTTCGAAGAACTGTACGTGACAGCAGTACCGACTGAAAAAGCAAATCTCCTTAAGCAACAATGCAAACAGGTTGACCACGCCATCAGTCGCCGTTTTTAGTCCGTAACATTGCGGCCCCCAAAATCTAGATAGGGGATACAGCGAGCTTCTTAGCCTCCGGTTTCTGAGCGTCTTGGTCTTCACCGGGGCCTTCATCCAATGACCGCTTTTGGCCTAGGATTTGCTCGACGACGCCTGCGCTCGGCTTCGGCTGCGGCGGGCTTGGCCCTCCCTGTGGGGCTTCCGTCCTCTGTAGCTGCGTCTGGGCAGGGGTCTGGTTGGCGACACTAACGTTAGACCTGGGAAGCGACGTCGAATTAATAGCCTTGGCTGTATTGTGCGCTGGCATTAGCTCGCCCGCAGTCTGCCCGCCAGTTGCCGTACCGAGTGACAGCGCTGAAGCAGGGACGTTTGTTGTATTCGCCAGTTGTTGCGGCTGGCTTACGGTCTTTCCGCTACTAGGTGTACCGAGCGATGATGACGGCGCTAACACTGACGCTGGAGGAGAGACGTTGCTTGTCTTCGCCAGTTGTTGCGGCTGACTTGGGGTCTGTCCTCCAGTAGCGGTACCAAGTGACGGCGTCGATGACGAGGATGGCGCTGACGCTGAAGCAGGGACGTTCGCTGCATTCGTCGGTTGTGGGGATTGTCTGGCGGCGGTCTGTCCGCTAGTTCCAGCTGAAAGAGACGGTGGCGGTGCTGACCCTGGAGCCGAAGTGGGGACGCTGGCCGTATTCACCTGGCTTTCTAACGATGCTGACGCTGCAGCTGGAGTAGAGACATTAGTCCCGCCTGCGGGTTCTTGCCGCTGTTGCGGCTGGCTCATAGTCTGTCCGCTGGTTGTGATGCTTCGTGACGCTGATGACGTTGGCTCTGCAGCAGGGAGACTGGGCTTGCTTGCTGGCTGATGCGGCTTCGTACTAACTCCGGTGTTGAGCGGCGGCGCTCCTGCTGTGGTAGGGATAGGGGTGGGAGCAGGCGCCGCCCTGGTAGTGTTCTCTGTAGACCGTTGTTGGCCGGTAATCTGATCGAGCACACCAGCGCTCGGCGGAGTCGGACTTGCCATATTAGGGGCATGCGCGGGCGCGGGCGTCGAGGTTGTAGCTAGGGTAGATGAGACGGTAGGTGCCCCAGCAGGTTTCTCTTTGGCCTCCGACTGTTGCATGTCCATGGCCCGCTTGTGGCCGGCGATCTGGTCCAGAACACCAGCACTAGGGGGTGCAGGGCTAGAAACGTTTCGTGTCACCTCGTCCGAGGATCGCTGCTGTGAGTTCGCAATTTGACTGACGACGCCCGCGCTAGGAGGCGCCGGGCTCGAGACATTAGGCGCTGGGGCAGGGACATTCTTATTTAGCGTGGTAGAATGGCTGCCTGATTCCGGGCGTGCAACAGGCGGGCGGGCAATAGAAGTCATCCCAGGCCGGGCAATACCCATTGTGAATGGGCGAGTGATGGACGCGCCATGTCGAGTAGTAGAAGACGACGTCGGCTTCGAAACAGACGTACTAGCTCCGGCAGGCAGCGGCGAAGCGGCCGGAGCATGTGCTGCCATCCCATTATTCTGCTGCGGTGGCGCTGAAGATGTAGAAGGCTGAGCTGCTGCCGGCGATGCCGAAGGCGCCTTTTGTATGGGCTGCAGTGCAGGTTGAGCCGCCCCGGCAGGTTGAGGTTGGGACGGTGTCGAGGTGGAAGAAGTCGGTTGTGGACCAAATCCATGTGCTTTCCGAACATCTGAGATGATTTTCGTCACAGATTCGTACATCAAGCGATCCGCTTCTTCCCATCCCTTGAAACTGCCAGGGTTTGGCAAGCCTTTAGCACGGTTAATAGCGGAATCAACGATGGCTTCTGCTTGGTCTGTTTTCTTTTTCAGCGGTCCAATAATGTTGTCCCTGAAGCTCTTGATCCTTCGTTGTATTTCCTCGTCGGCTGCTGTCGACGGGCCGGTGCTTGGAGTAACGGTCGACCTCGTGGCGGTAGCATTGGCCACTGGAGCTGGAGAAGCAGAAGTAGTGTTCTGCCTACTGCCTTGCATGCTTTTGATCATAGTCTGCAACCCATCGACGAGAGCCTTCTCGACAGTTTCGAAACCGGGCACTGGAGCTTGTGCTGGCAGACCTTTAACTTTATTGACGGCGGTATCGATGATTTGACCAGCATGCTTCGTGTGTTTCGAAAGGTTGTTCAGCATGTTGGTTTTGAACTGCGCGATGGCCCTCTCAATTTCTGGCGTTAGAGAAAGTTGAGTTGTATGATTGCTTGCACCTGGAATAGCTTGCTGCGGTTGTTGGTGTGAAGGTTGGCCTTGTGTAAGCGGAACGGTCTGCAAATTCGATGACGTGATCGTCTCGGTCTTGACGGCAGGGGTAGACGGCGGAGGCGGTCTAGCATAAGGAGAACTGTAAGTGCTCTGTTGCGGTGCGGCTGGTGGTCTGGAGAGTGCAGATGCGCCGTATCCCGGAGGTAACTGCGCGGGAGCTACGGCTTGCGCAATAGGCTGAGCTGACGGCGTTGGAAACGGTGCGGTAGCCTGATAGGTCGTCTGGGGTTGCGGCTGCATCGCACCACCATGGCCGTAGTTGACACTTGGCTGTGGCAGATAAGGGCCCGCTTGGTAGTACGGCTGCTGGGTTATATGCGACAGGTGAGGGTGTGACGATGCAGTGTGTCGGTCCGGCGAGGTTGCTTTCCGCTTCTTGCCTGCGTCAAGCTCCACGCCAGGCACGCGGGACCAGAGCCCGGTTATTTCAGACTTCTTGAACGCTTCATTGCCGATCAGGTTATGGCGGACACTGCTTTCCCATCCTTTCGTCTCGGCCGAGAAGTAAAACCATGGATATCTTTGCATGATCCGTTTGTAGATCTGCTTCAGAGTAAGACCGTCTGGTGGTCCATTGGTGAGGGCTTCGTCGATCAAAACACCATAGTTCTTGCTGGGCTTCTGTAGCTGTTCTTCGGTGAAATCCTCCTTCTGAAGCTCTAGGGGCGGAGATTTTGGGCGGACCTTCTTGTCCTTCTTCTCCTTTGCGCGCTTCTCGGCATCGGAGCCTTCTTCGCCATCTTCCCTCCTCCGCTTGGTGTATTTCCTCTTCTCCGGCTTCTCGCCGTCCTCGGGCAGCGGGTTCTTCCTAGGACGGCCCACGGGCCGCCTGATCTTCTCTCCGGCGGGTTCCTGAGGGAGAGTCTTTCTGGATGTCTCCTGCATTTGCTTCTTGAGCAGCCGTCGTTCTCTCTTGGACATAATGCCATCCTTCGGAGGCCGTCCGGGACCGCGTCGTTTTGGTATCTGAGGCATGACAAACTCAGATTGTGACCCTTCTCGTATCCCCTCTTGCGTCTCCGTCGTCTCCAAAATCCCTCCAGCATCGGACTCCAGAGCCCTTGTCGCGTCTACGAGAGCCTGTAAGTTTTCGAAGGTCATCTGATCGTCTTGCTCCCTGCGGTTCTCATGTTCGTTTCCATTCTCATTTCCATTTCTACTCTCGTCCTCGTTCACGTTCTCGTTCCCATCACCATCATCTTCGTCTTCTGAAACTTTTATAGGTGTGGGTTCTTTCACCTCGGCAGGCGGGGGGGTCAGATCGTCACTAGTATCCTGGAAGTTCTCGTGATCAGAATGTTCAAAATCGAAGCTCATCTCCTTGCCTCCGATGGAGAGTCGTTTGCTCGATGCCTCGTCCCCATCGTCCTCGCCGCCCGTCTTGCCATCCTCCACTCCGTTTATATAGAATCTGAATGCCACATCCTTCACTTGAAGGTGGGCACCAGACTTCAGGGTGACTGGGGGGTGGTCTAGGCCGCAGTGCTTATCTTCGACGAAGAAGCCGTTCCGATGTAGCGAAATAGCTTCGAATATGCCCCTTTCTCGGTTGAACTGAATCTTGAGATGGTTCCTCGAAATTCCCCTGGTCTTCTTCGCTATGTCCGGCCCTGGGGAGTGAATTGCCAGGAAAGGTATCTTATCCGGCGGTGGTCGGAGGTTGCTGATATCGACAGCAGCGGCGCCAGGGGTATGCGACACATATTGACGGCTGGATGTGATGTGGCCGGCCTTCCCTTCCTCATCGCCATCCCGTGACCGGTTGCTGGAGCTGTTCCGCCGCCTTCCACCGGGTGGGGCGACATCATCCTCGCCATCAGGTGCAGGTCCCAGCATGCCACCTTCCTCGCTGACATAGGATTTACTATATTTACCTCTGTCGACACCGACGGGAGACGGTGGCGGCAGACCGAGTCTCGCATGTTCTTCCAATTTTCTCTTGTATTTCAGCTCCTCCAGCTCGGCTTTCCTTGCCTGCTTCATGGCTTCTGTGTCGCGGCCAATTATAACGGCGTAAGTAGTCATCATATAGACACTGTCGGCAAACTCTAAGCGCGCAAAGGACTCGAGGTTTTGGCTGGCACTGGCGGATGAGGGGTCGACACTCCCAGTGACAGCATCGCTCGCCTGTGTGAGGGAGGCGCCAATTGATACTTCAGACGGAGCGACGTGGTTGGGTATATCGGCGTGCTTATGGTTGTACTGAGTAGACGAGGCCCGAGCAAGCGCCATCATCAGAGCACTTGGGTCGACATTTGCATTGGCATGGCGCATGTTGAAGGCGTTATGGAGCGGGTAGTTCACGCTCTCAGGCTCGGGGTCTGTGGTCGCAATAGCCTGGATCTGATTCTGGAGCCGTATCAGCTGCTGAAACGCGGGTAGTTCCGGCCGTTGGACCTCCATGGTGGAAGCGTCATTGAGTTCGGATGGTTGCGCCGAGGCTGATTTTGCAAGAGTTTTCCAGTCAGGAGGTTCGGCAGTACCACCAATGCGCGGTTGCGTGTCGTCGGTGTCGTCCCTCGAGTTCGCAGCGTCAGATAAATGTTTCTGGTCGCCCGGGGTACCTATATCCTCCTCGATGTCGTCAATGTTGATATGAGTAGCAGCTGGCGTTGACAAGGGAGACACTGTCGGGGGTGATGGAATCATCTGATCTGTGTCAAAGTTGGTATCAATGTGAAGACGAGCGGCGGGCGCAGCAGCATTTGAATTCCTACTACCAGTTTTGCCAGGACTGCTAGTGCTGTTGGTGGCGGTAGTAGTAGTAGTGGTGGTGGCGGTGGTGGTGGTGTCGGG